>JAKSZT010032197.1:320578-344179 GCA_026826555.1 Tolypeutes matacus | reverse complement strand
TCTTTCTTTCTTTCTTTCTTTCTTTCTTTCTTTCTTTCTTTCTTTCTTTCTTTCTTTCTTTCTTTCTTTCTTTCTTTCTTTCTTTCTTTCTTTCTTTCTTTCATTGCTTGTGCTTTTGGTATAGAGTCTAATAAGACATGCCTTAGCACACATCCTGAAGATTCTTCCCTATGTTTTATTCTAGGAGTTTTATGTTGAAGAAGTTTCCATCTATTCTTAGATTTTAAGTGTTTTTATAAAGAAGGGGTGCTGGATATGGTGAATAGCTTTTTTGCAAAAATTTAGATGATCATGTGTTGTTTTTTATTCCTATGTTTAATTAATATGCTGTATTATATCAGTTTGCTTCCTTACATTGTAACCTTTTGCATATCTGGGATAAATTCCAATATATCATGTTGTATCATTCTTTTAATTTATTGTTGGATTCAGTTTGCTAGTATTTTCTTGATGATATTATAGTATATATTCATATGGGATATTGGTCTATGATTTTCTTGTGTCATCTTAATCTGGCTTTGGTTTTAGGGTGATTTTAGCATCATAGAATTAGAAATTATTCTCTGCTTTTCAAAATTTTGGAAGATTTTAAGGATTGTTATGCTTTCTTGGAATGTATGTTAAAGATAAGAGTGAGGTCATCTGAACCTGGGTTATTTTTAGTTTGTGTGTGGGGTTGATCACTGGTTCAATCTCTTTATTTGTTATGGGTATGTCGATACTCTCTATTTCTTCTTGAGTCTGTTTAGGTAGTTTGTATGTTTTCAGGAATTTGCCCATTTCATCTAGGTTGTCTATTTTATTGACCTAAAAGTGTTCACAATCTTCTCTTGTAATACTTGTTATTTATTTTTGGTCAGTACTAATGACTCCTTTTCATTTCTGATTTTAGTAATGTGCATCACTTCCCATTTTTTTCCTTTTCCAGACTGCTAAATGTTTGTTGATTTTTTAAATCTTTTTTAAAAACAACCTTTAGTTTTGTTGCTTCTCCCTGTTGTGACTTTAAAAAATAAATCTATTTCATTTATATCCACTCAAATCTTAGAATTTCCTTCCTTCTGAGCACTATCAGCTCTACTAATAACATCAGGTCTAACCATATGATTCCACTTTAACTCTGTAGTGCTACTACCACTAGGCCTAACCACCAACTTCTTAACAATGTACCAATGATGATGGGCCGTAGTCCGAGAAAGCACATTTCAAGGTCACCACACAACCATCGTGCAAAGTAACATAACACTAGCTTAACTACAATATGAGAAGAGACAAGTAGTAACAAGGTAAGCATACTGGAAAGTGTGCTAGGATAACCAAAGTGTAGCTTAAACAAAGCATCCGGCTTACACCCTGAAAATTTGGATTTCGTTTTCTCTTGTTTTTCTGTATACTCCAGTGAAATTAGGTCCCTAATTTGGAAATATTATTATTTTTTTGTAAGCATCTACATCCATAAATTTCCCTTTCAGCTGTGCTTGACTGCATCCCAAACATTTGGTATTTTGTGTTTCCATTGTCATTTGCCTCAAAAATCTCCTAATTTCTATTTGTGTGTTTCCCGGATGGCTTTCTGTTATTGATTACTAGTTTCCGTTGTGATCAGCAAAGATATCTTGTATAATTTCAATATTTTAACATTAATTAAGACTTGTTTTTTTTTTTTACCTGACTAATGGTCTACCTTAGAGAATGACCCATGTGCACGAGAGAAGAATGTGTACTCTGCTTTTGTTGGGTGAAATGTTCTATATAAGCTTGCTAGTTCTACTCACTCAATAGTATAGATCGATCCTTGTATTTCCTTATTTTCTTAATATAGAAGTGCCATTTTCTCCCTGAGATACGTCAATATTTCTTTTACATATATATTTTGGTGGTCTGCCATTAGATGTGTATATAATCGTAATTTTAATATCTGTGTTCCATGACTACTTTTTCAGTATTTATTGATATTCTGTTTTCTTCATAACAGTTTTTACATGAATCTATTTTTATCTGCTCTTATTATAGCTATCACTTGTCTATTTTGGTCACAATTTGCATTGCATATTTTCCCATCACTTCACTTTCACTTTCAATTTATTTGTATCTTCGAAATTATGGTGAATCTTTTTTAAACTGCATATAATTGGTCATCCTCTTTTCTCCTGCCAATCTCTGCCTTTGACTGGAGAGTTTAATCTATTTAAACTTAAAATAACTACTGATAATGCAGGACTTTCATCTGCCATTTTGTTATTTTATTTTTGTAATTGCTATAAGTTTTTGCCCTTCAACTCTTCTAATTCCTACTTTCCTATTAGTTTTAATTTTTTTGTAATTAACCATTTTGAGTCCCTTCTCATTTCTTTCCATATAATTTTCATATATTCTTTGTGTTTGCAATGGGGTTTAACATCCTAAATATTTAACAATCTCATTTGATACTAACTCAGCATCAATAGTATACATACACACTGTTCCTATACTCTTCCATCAGCCATGTTTTGCTTGTACTTACTACAAGTTAAATCTTTAAAAATTATATGTCCCAAAACTTTTATGCATTTGCTTTTTAGAAACTGTAAGAAATATAATGTGGAGTTAGATACCAAAAATACAATACAATGGTACTGGCATTTATAATTACCAATATGGGTACCTTAACATAAGTCTTTATTTCTTTGTGTCACTTTGATACTCTGTCTAGCATCCATTACTTTCAGTCTGAAGAACTCCTTTTAGCATTGCTTGTAGGGCAAATATAGTAGTGATTAACTACATCAGCTTTCATTTTTGTAAGAATGCGTAATCTCTCCTTCATTTTTGAAAGGCAATCTTACTGGATATAAAACTACTAATTTCCAATTGTTTTCTTTTAGCAATTTAATTTAGTATCCCACTGTCTTCTTGCCCTCATGTTTTCTGATGATAAATCAACACTTCATCTTATTTGGAGTACCTTGAACATTACTCATAGTTTTTCTCTCACAGTATTCAAAACACTCCTTTTCCTGGTATTAGGTAGTGTGACCATTGTGATAGTGAGCCTGGCCATGGTTCTCTTTGAGTTAATCTTATTTGTGGTTCATTGGAATCCTTGAATGTGGGAAATTTTGTGCCATTATATCTTTGAATATTCTTTCTAGTTCTTTCTTTATTCTTCTTCTGAGACTACCATAATGTATATACTATTGTGCTTGATGGATGATCCTACAGTTCTCCTAGGGCTTGAACTATAGCATTTTTGTGGTTTACTCTTTTTTCTTTGTTTCAGAAGTTGTAGGTTGACAGAAAAATCATGTATAAAATATAGGATTCCCATATACCACTCTATTAACACCTTGCATTGGTGTGGAATATTTGTTACAATTGATGAAAGAACATTTTATAATTGTACTATTAACAATAGTTCATGGTTTAGTTTAGAGTTCAGGTGCATTGTCGTTCTGTGGATTTTTAAAAAAATTATTCTGTTACCATATATATAACCTAACATTTCACTTTTTACCACATTCAGATATATATATTTCAATGCTGTTAATTAAAATCACAATGCTGTGCTACCATCACACCAACCATTACCAAATTATTCTCATCATTCCAAACAGGGACCTTGTATATATTAAGCCCTGGGCAACCTGAGTGTCCATCAACCAATGAATGCTGTATACACATGCAATGGAATATTACTCGGCTGTTAAAAGGAATGAAGTCCTGACACATGTGACAACATGGGTCAGCCTTGAAGACATGCTGAGTGACATAAACCAGACATTAGATGTCAAATATTGTGTAATCTCACTGAAAAATAATTAAAATAAATACAATTATGGAGTCGTAATCTAGAATTCAAGTAACCAAGGGATGGAGTGGTGATAGGGAATGGGAAGTTAAGGATTACAATGTTTGGTTCCTTTTAAAAATTTCTGTCTCTTTATTGAGATTCTCATTTTTTTTTTTATTTTATTTAAAAATTAAAGCGTCTTAGAGAAATGGCTGATTACAAGTCTGGGGTGATCTGGAACATCATGTCATATCAGAGGAAAGAAAGCTCTCAAAAACTTTCAGGATTATCTTCATAATTTAAAGAGGCTCCAATTGAAAAGCATTGATAAGAATAAGGCAAAAAGTAAAATGCAAATGAATGCAAATTTGAAGCAAAGAATAAAACCATTAAAATCCATGAGTCTGAAATGTTTAGTTTCAGAGGCCAGAAGTCCAAACCAAGGGGTTGGCCTGCCTCTCCCAGGGGTCAGTCAGCAGTGGCAATCCTTGGGTTTCTGGGCTTTTATCCCTGCCTCCTTTCTCTTCCAGGTTCCCTCTGACATCCGTCTCCCAGCTCCTCCTGGTGCTTTTTCGAGATTCTCATATTTTTTTATTCATCATTTTCATAATAAACTTTAGTTCTTTCTCCATTATTTCCTTTATCTTCCTGAGCACATTGAAGATAATTTTTTTTAAGTTGTTTTTTTCCACTATGTTTGTCTTTTTCATTGATGTTTTGTGGATTTTCATTTTGTTCTTTTTGATAAGCCATTAGTTCTTGATTCTTGATTTGTCTTGGAATCTTTTTTTTTTGCCCATTATACATTTAAAATTTTTAAGTTGTTAAGTCTGGTACTTAATCCATGAGCTGTCTTTACCTTATATTTGTAAACAGCTACTGATATGACAAACATTTCATTGGTAAAACAAACCAATGCTAAGGCACCTATCATTGTCATTATAAATTTTCTCTGCTTTCACTGGTTCTCTTCTTTGAAATTAGGACTCCTACCAAAATCATCAGCATAAGGTGAATATGTAGTGAGGGTCTTCTCCCACTTATGAGAGTCTTCATTTTGTCATGAGCTTCTGTGCTCATAGCCTTAGAAACTTTCCTGGTTATGGGAATTCAAATATCCTCTACTCTCCATAAAATAGATTTTCTTTCCCTTCTGGGTGCTCTATGTTATGATATGAAGTACAAAAATTTTGCCTCTGGACACTTAGAATTATTTTTTCTTGTACTGTTTTAGCTGCCAGCAAGCAGCATCTGCCTCGTAGACAAGTTGTGAGGTAGGCCAGGTTGAGAATAATTTCCTGGTTTAGTCTTGTCTGCTGCCACCTGACAGACTTACATCAACATGCAGGCACTGCAAGATGCACTTAAGGGTTACTTTGCTCTCTCCAGAACAGGGTCAGGGACCCAAAATTGGAGTACAGGTTGGCTCCAAACCACACCAATGAGAGGCTGGGGGAGAGAACAGCAAGGGCACCAAAATATCTGTTACTATTTTTTTTTTTGTCATGATTTATTTTTAAAGAAGTTTTTAATTACATGGGTATAAGCGGAACTACTGGTTTTTTCAGGGCTGTCAAATTGTTTTACATGATATTGCTATATTGGATTCAGGCCATTAAACAATTTGTCAAAACCTATAAAACTGTATGGTACAAAGTGTAAGCCATAAGGAAAACTATAGCTCTCCGTTAGGAGAATGTTTCTACCACTTTTTAAAGCTATCTTTTCTTGCTTTTGCACTTGCCCAGTTACTGCCACCCTTTCACTGATTTCAAGAGTTCTGGTGAAGATGGCTCTGCCAGTTTTTGTTAGTTGTTCAGAGATTCTGTCATAAAAACACATCCTGGAATATCTCACACCACCATCTTGTGATTTAGAAGTCTCTAAATTCAATTTTAAATATCTGAATGGTCTTCAGTCTGTAAATATGAGTGTTTATGCTTTCATGTGATTTAGTCAGATAAAAGCATTTCAATAAGTTAGACAGTCAAGTTTGTATGAGCATGTTTGTGTATATTTGTTTTTAAGTAAGTTATCATATCTTCTTCATTGCTTACAGATGCTTCTGACCAATGATCCATTAAAAAGAACAGAATATTTTTATCTCTCTTCTTTTTCCTTTATCAACATAGTTGCAAATTCCCACTCCTTAAAATATCAGTACATAAAATAGACACATTTCTGAAAATAATAGAATACTTTTATTGGCAACTTGAAAGTGAATTTGTTCTAGCCCTCTTGCCTGAGCACTTGGATGCCTATATCCCTCTCGGGAAGGAAATCACGGTGTAAACTGGACTTCACATCCAAGCAAAACCCAGTAGAATCTGTAACCTGACACCTATTTCTAGATATCTGTGAAAATACATTGATGGAAAAATCACTATCGATCTGCATCCCATTTTTCTCATCGACCCAAACTGGATTTTGGTCACACTGGTATGGTAAGCTTTCTAGTTATACCTGACATTTTTTAGGCTGTTGAGAAATCATTTGGTAAAATTACAACCATTTTTTCTTCCTCCATCTCCCCAATAATCTGCATTTACTTCCAGGATTTTCCTACTTTTTTCAAAACTTCAACATGATGGAATCTGAAGATGTGCCAATTTCTACTACATCATTCTTCCTTTTTTATCATGATGTTCTCACAACACTCAGGCTTTTCAACAGGATCATTTGATACAGGTGACAACCTGCTGAGTGCCCTCAAATGGAAAGCCCTCACAATCTCATGGTAATTGGAAACCTGGACCTTCACTTGGATATCATTATGTTGAATAGATACCACTTATCTTCTGGAGTACCTGGAACGCCTGCTTTGTGAAAGTCTGGGGACATATAAAAAGAATTATCATAATAGTTTTTTGCTGTACACTGTCACTGCATTCTTCTACTCACATAATTAACAAAAATTGATTTTACCTTCAATTCATCCTAACTGGAGGGTATTATTTTTCTAATTATAATGTTGAGGACATTATGGTTCACAGAGTTTAAAAGTTTCCTAGGGTCAAAATAGAGTTTAATGATACCTTGTTTTCCCTTCCCATCTCTGCTAGTTGCAAAACTTTTGAATATTCCTAGAGCCGTTAGAGTGGTCTGTTTCCTGCCTGGCAGCAAGTTTCTTGAAGGAATTTTTTTTTACTGTTTCTCTCACTCTCTATCTCTGTCTCTCTCTCTCTGTCTCTCTCACTCTATCTCTCTCTCCATGTTTTCTTGCTTTTTTGCTTTCTTTCATTTCTTTATAATCATGAACCCCTTCTTAGGGTCCAATCATCCCCACTTCTACTTCCTGATACCAATGCATGCAGGTGTGTAAGTAACTTCAATTGTGGCTGGAAATATACCTATGCTCTTCCTGGATTTCAGGACCATTTACATTGGCATTAAAATCATAGAAATTTGTTTGTTGATTTAGTTCTAAAATCATTTAGTAAAAGAACATATTGTTACTTTCTTGACTAAAGATGCTTTCCAGTATATTATATAATACAATTCTCTTAATTTTCTGACATTCATTGGGGGGTAAATATCTACTCTGAACCATTTATACTTCTCTTTATCTTCAATTGGCCAAGAGTTTACATTGCATTTTATTGATGCTCTTACCAAATAGCTAGCAAAGAGCAAGGTAATTAATAGATTATCTATATGTAATTGTTGAATGAATAATATTACTCTCACCAGTTTATTATCTTTAAAGCATATTTAAGGTACCAAGCTTTTGAAAAGATACCAACATATTTTATTTCTTTTCATTTCACTTATAAGATATTGGTATCTTTTAACTATATATAAAGCTACTCATTTTAGTTTTATAATCCTTATTTATTTATTTCCTAACAGTTGACATTTGGAGCAGAACTCATTAAATCAAAAGTTTATCATACCCATGGTAAAAGTTTGTTATGGATTGAGAAAACATGAAATTAGATTTCAGGTGAGTCTATACCATCCACTGAAGAAATTGTGTGTATTCAGAAAAAAGTTACATGAGAATGATTGCTATCCAGAATTGCTAAGATTTATCTCATGTTGAGGAGCTCCAGATTTTAAACTACAGGGGGAGTTTGCATAGCTATTCATATCTCTGTTGGGTAACTTCTGTGAGAATATTCTATCACATGGTAGAGTATTATGATCTGTATATTATTGCTGAAAAATACTCAAAGCTCTTTCTCTGAAGGTCCCTTGCATCCAGTTAATGAATATACCACATGCAATAATCTAAGATTATAAACATTCTCCATATTAGTATTTTTAAAATTTTTTTTAATTAGAGAAGATGTAGGTTTACAAGAAAATCACATAAAACATACAGCATTCCAGTATACTTCCTCATTAGTAACACTTGGTATTAGTGTGATACCTTTGTTACAGGTGATGAAAGAATATTATAATTGTAGTGTTAAGTACTGTCAATACTTTACACTAGGGTGTGTTTTGTTTTCATGTGAATATAGTGCTTATTGTAAGATTTTTCTAATAATTGTCCATTATGTATTACCATACATACAAGACTCTCAGAATTTAATGTGTTTATGAATCACCTTGGGCACTTACACAAACGCAGAAAATGATTTATTAGGTCTGGATGAGTCCTGAGATTCTACATTCTCAAGGGCACCAAATTCATACAGAATTTTCTAGTTTGAGGGTCCCTCTTTATGTAACAAGCCAACAATAAACTTTACTGTTTCTTAAGATGTCTGTACGTGGTCTGATTAAAAGATGGGCTTTCCAAATATTCATACTTTCAAAGCTTAAACTCTTTTAGCAGAAAAACTACATTTATACTCTGAAAAATAGCAGAACAATCACTAATGTTTACTTTAGCTTTGTAGCAATCTAAGGAAGCAACCACAGATTTATAATGTGCAGTGAGAGCAAATCCTAGAATTTATTATTCAACGTGACTTTCTATGCACTATTATGAGGTAAGGTGGTGGGAGCAGATGAGAAGCAATGTGAAGGGCTCCATGCATAGGCAGACTTCCAAAATGTGTGTGTGTGGAAAGATGCCCATTGAAATACTTACATCATGTTAATCATTGGATACTTTTTTCTTTTTTTTACCATATACACATTCATAAACAATAAACAATAAGTGTACTGTAAAAGTTGTGAACTTACAAAACAAATATGTGTATCATCAATCAGCTCCTATACATCACCCCACCACCACCTTTCACTGTTGTGAAATATTTGTTACAAACTATGAAAGAGCATCATGAAGCTATCAGTACTAACTATAGCCTGCATCTTACATTTGTATATTTTCCCACATAAATCTGATTAACACCCTTATTAGTATTAAATATTTGTTATAGAATGTTCTCATATTTATTCACTTGGTTACTTTTTTCTTTTATTTACTTTTTTTTAATCCCCCCCGCCCCGAGATGGTTCTCTTATCTGCTCATTGTTTGCTGCCCTTCTCCTGAAGGCACCAGGAACCAAACTCAGGACCCCCCACATGGGAGGCAAATACCCAACAGCCTTAGCCAAATCTGCTCCCTGCAGGCTGTGGTGTCTGCTGGCTTGTGGCATCTGCTCATTCAGGCATCTGGTTGTTGCTGCAGGGTGCGGTGTTTAGCTCTCATTGCAGCAAGTATGAGTGTCTGCTTGTCTTTTTTAGGAGGCATCAGGACTTGAACCTGGGACCTCCCATGTGGTAGGCAGGTGTCCAACTTGTTGAGTCACATCTGCTTCTGCACTTGGTTACTTTTTATGGTATTATTGCTTAAGTTCTTTAGTGGCAGAATATTCGGAACAAATCTTCCTGGAGACCACTACAAAAAGCAAGAACAGATCAGCATAGTCTCTTGGAGGTGCAGTCTCTCAGTTCTCCTACAGTAATAATTGAATTATAATAGCTCAGTGACACTACAGATGTGGTCTGTCATTCCGAGGGTCATCATTATTAACACTATTTTTGCCTTTCTAATTACTTGAAAATTTTGGATACTGCTTGTCTTAGTTGGTCAAAAGGCTGCCAATGCAGAATAACAAAAATAGGTTGGCTTTCTAAAGGAAATTTATTTGGGGTAAAAGCTCCATGTGTCTGAGACCATGAAATGTCCAAATTAAAACACCCTCAGAAATGCTTTCTCACCAAAATCAGCTACTTATGAGCCTGGTGTCCTGCCACATGGTGAAGCAAGATGGCAGGTGATCTATGCCAAGGTCCCTGCCTTCTGAAGGCTCACTGTCTCTGGAGTTTAGCTGTGGATGATCTGGCAGGGCTTGTATCCTCATCCTCAAGATTTTCCCTGGTCTGAGCCTCAGGTGTCTCTTTCTGTGGCTATGTGCTCTGCTGATTCCAGACTACAGGACCTCTCTCAGGCTTTCCAACATTTCTGTTTTCCTGCAGTCCTCTCTTTTGGATGACAGGATCAAAATGGTGACTTCCTTTCTGTTTCTCCATTTATATAAGACCCAGCAAGAAGGTAAAGATTCTACCTGAATTATACCTCCCTGATGTAGTCCAATCAAAATTTTTTATGGCTAAGAGATTTCAAGCACATTCTTGAACTAGGATCTTGAGTGAATGCATATTCAAATTCTCAGGTGTCCCCAATTTTATTTTATAACATAGGAGAATGAAGCTTAGCCTTGTCTGAGCATGACTCTATAATCCCCCTCATCTGAAAGCTCAGCAGTTTGATTCTTATTTTTCTCTCTCATTATAAATTGCTTGAGGTATAATTTAAGGGAAAGCATTTCATTATTTAAAAACATTGCTGCAACTCTAATTTCCTTACAAGGCTTTGCAAATTGATCAGTTAATGGAATACAGTGTATACTAAAGCATTTTTGAGGAAAATTTAATACCAAGCACTTTATTCCAACAGGTAAGTAAATTGTTCCTCTAAAACACTATCATTTTGGCTTGTCTGTTTTCTATATCATTAATGATGCTCATAATTTGCAAAAGCTCTACACATAAACAAACAAACTTGGATGCTGAAGTTTTGAACTTTTCTGGAGGGACAGCAACATATAATATACTTTATTTTTAGCTTCAGATATCTTGGCAAGAATTAAACACATTGTGGCTTCCTTTATTTCTCAGAAACCACTTTGAGGAAAAAATAATTTGGCACTATCTAACAAGGTTGAACACATGCATATTGCATCATCTATTGGTCTTACTCTTATTTATATGCCTCCATAGAAATGGAGACATGTTTACAAAAACAAATGTAGAAAAATGTTCATAATAATGGTATTCTAATAGCTTCATATTGGAAGCCCAAAGGAATCTCAATAGTAGAAATAATAAATAAATTACATTTTATATATATGAATGTGTGTGAAAACTTCTTAGCAATGTACTACATATTATATTATTATTTTAATATGTATGATACCTATATATTATAATGATAATGTTCTTAAAAATATTAAAGTAAACTACAAAAGAATAGTATAAGAAAGAGGACATTACAAATTCGCACAATAACATGGATGAATCTCATGTACAAAACACATCACATTAGCTGCCAGAGGCAATGATGAGAATTTATATATATGGATTTATTGGTTAGGCTAGTCACCACCTGGAGGGAATGGAAGAAGGTATGAAGACCACCTGAGTCATGGCTCATATTCTGGTTCTTAGGTTTGGTTACCTGAGACACTTCATAAGGGAAAACTTCATGGAACCATATACCCTAGGATTTGTGTATTTATTGAGCATTTTTATTTCCATAAAAATTTTACTGAAATTGAGGAGTAGATTAAATAAGAGATTGAATACAGATGAAAAATGATCAATAACTAAATTGTATATATGTTATATATCTTCTGTAGTCTCTTTACCCTTCTCTTTAAAATCATGAAAACTTATACTTATTCTGGCATTATCTAAATCCCCTGTATTGTCAACCTCTCCTCTGGATATGATTTGCATTTTCTCACACTAATTTATTCTGTCTGTCCCCTCTGCAGCTGTTCTTCATCAAGGTCCCTCGACTAAGAGATGAAGGGTGGCCTGGAAGGTATTATACAATGGTACCTGCAAATAACACTCACCTGTGGTAGGTACAAAAATATTCTCTGAACAAGCTCTCTAAAGAGAATCTAGCACATTATCTCATGGTCCCAGACAGAATGAAAAGTTTGACTGTACACAATGCTTAATAGACATACAAACAGAGGCAGCTAGATACATGTACCTTTCCAACACTATCCCTAGTAAACACACTGACTTTTGTGACTGAAGGAGTTCTCTCCATCTGAACATCAGGAAATGGGCTTAGATGCAAATAGTAGAAACATAGAATCAGAAACCAAAAGCTTTCAAAGCCAAGAGTCAATGGTTAGTTCTACAAAACATTTAAATAAGAATTAATAGCAATTATTTTCCAAGTATAAAAGAGAAATGAATATTTCCCAATTCCTTCTACTAGACAATAACTTTAAAAAATATATTTATTTTATTTATTTCTCCAAAAACCATCATTGTTTGCACTTGCTGTGTTCATTGTTTGTTCTGTTTAGGAGGTACTGGGAAACTAACCCAGGATCTTCCATTTGGGAGAGAGGCTCCTAAACATTTGAGCCACCTCTGCCCCCTGCTTTGTTGGGTCTCTCATTATGTTTTCCTCTTTGAGTCTCTTATTGCATCAGCTCACCATGCTAGCCCATCACATCAGCTTGCTGTCTTGCTTTTCTTCTTTAAGAGGTAAAGGGAACTGAACCTGGAACCTCCCTTGTGGTAGGCTGGAGCTCAATCGCTTGGGCCACATTTGCTTTCTGGCAATCAATAACTATTATCAAGCCACACAAGAACATCACAGAAAAAGAAACTATAATCCAATAACCCTATGATTATACCTGAAAAAAATATTCAACAAACCACTAGCCAGCTGAAGCCAGTAGTATATTAAAAGGATTATAGTCCATTACCAAGTGGAATTTTTCCCAATTAGGCAACGATGTTTCAGCATGTTAATATCTATAAATGGAATGGAACACATTGTTATAATGAAG
Source organism: Tolypeutes matacus (assembly GCA_026826555.1). Lineage (NCBI taxonomy): Eukaryota > Metazoa > Chordata > Mammalia > Cingulata > Chlamyphoridae > Tolypeutes > Tolypeutes matacus. The sequence continues at coordinate 331,410 of JAKSZT010032197.1, read as the reverse complement.
GGAAAAAACACATTTAACCAATTTTTTCAATTGATTCAGGAAAGCATTTGCAAAAATGGAAGACCATTTCATGATAAAGAAAACAATAAAAATAGAAATAGAAGGAAACTTATTCAAACTGATAAAGAACATTTATGAAAATCCTACATCCAAAGTCATGGCCAAAGGCAAAGACTGAAAGTTTTCTCTCTAACATCAGGAAGATGACATGGATGCTCACTTCAAATATGAATAATCAACATTGCACAGGAATTTCTAGCCAATGCAAATAGGCAAGAAAAAGAAACAAAATGTATTCAAATTTGAAAAGAATGAATAAAACTTTCTGTATTCAAAGTTGTAAACAACATACATAGAAAACACTATCAAAACATTGTTCTGATTCATGTGACAACGTGGGTGAACCCTGAAGACATCACATTAAGTCTAGTAAGGCAGATTAAAGAGAATAAATACTGTATTATCTCACTGAGAGGAAATAATTAGAATAAGCAAATTCATAGAGTCAGAAACTAAAATATAATTTTCCAGGGATGGAGGCAGGTAATAAGGAGTTAATACTTAATGGATAAAAAGTTTCTGTTTGGGGTGATGGAAAATAATTGGTAATGGGTAGTGGTGATGGTAGCTCACTGAATCTAATCAAACCACTGAATTTTATATTTGAATGTGGTTAAAATGGAAATATTAGGCTGCATATATGTTACAAGCATAAAAATTTAAAAATTAAAAATTTAAAAAAACACTGTAGAAAACAGCATTGGTAATTAATAAGTTCAACAAGTTGTATTATGCGAGATAAACACAGAAATTACTTGTAATTATACACAATAACAATGAAAAATCAAAAAAATAAATATGGAAATGATTCCATTTATAATAGCATAAAAATAATATTTAGGAATAAATACAACTCTGGGTGGACATGCAGATCTTGTAAACTGAAAATTAACATTATATATGTATATCTATATATAATTCCAATTAATTAAAGTGGACATAAATAGCCTTTCCTTTTTCAATGATTGAAAAATGTATTATTAATAAGATGGTCGTGAATGTTGTATTAGTCAGGAGACCTAACCAGCAGGATAAATGTGTGTATGTATCATCATCTGAAACTTATATATCTTATAGGACTGGAGAGTTGATAAGCCCATGATGTATGAAAGTGAATGTGTATTGCTAGTTTTGCCAGCTAAAAACAAATTGTTAATTATGGGTTTTAGTAATAGGCATCAAAAAATAAAAAGGCATTCTCCACAGAAATAACTGCATAATGGGTACCAGCAAATCTGTCCATTTGCTTCAAGCTACATCTAGACTATCATCTCTGGTTGTATTTACCACCTGATTACATGAACAAAAATCTACTGCCATTCTGCAAGGTCCATCTGCTTTTGGCATGGGCTAAAAAGGTGCGTTTTATGGGGTTATGGTGGGAATCAGCACAAAGAGGTGCGATCCCTCAGAAGACTCGCTTTCTGATCTAGTTGCAAGCTCTTATTGGTCCTTGGCTTTTCCGTCACATGTCAAAGCACAGAGAGCCCTCCGAGTTCTCTCTCCATCTGACTTTTACTCTGCCCTTAAAGGACTCTAGTAATCAGCACTGCTGCTCCCTTCAAGTCCTTGATAGTGACATTAATCTCTGCAATTACTCGAGGAATATGATTTTGCTTTTGGTGTAATATTTTCTTAGCTAGAGCCAGTTTTAGTGGCTTGCATTTGCCCTTTCCTATCATAATAGACATCACTCCACAGGACAGAAAATCAGTTGGAAAATTTGATGCTTGTTTATTGTCCCTGTTCCAATTATGCATTCCAGAAGAATGGAGTATCCATATGGATTCAAGGTGTGGGTTGAGTTGCTACAATGGTGCACATGGGAACACAGGTTCAGGTCACAAAAGACACTTAGCAAATGATCATTTTATTGTATGGAATACAATATGGAATAAAGAGGCCAGAAAGGGCATCTCTCCTTGTCACTTACATAGTACAAAAAGTTCAGAGAGCAGGGGAAGAAGTCCCATCACGATTGCTTTAGGTAGGGGTAGACAGATGGCCAGTATACACCCCCACTTTGTGCAGGGGAACAAAGACCAATTTATAGTTTGAGTGTGCTTTTTATCCATCAAATGGGGAGAAGACCCTGTCACTGAGAATTCATATTCTGATGAAGATCTGGGACTTCTTGTTTCCAGTTTCTGAGTTTAAGGTCTGGCAGGGCCTTTTCATCAGACATAACATCTTACCCAGATTGTGACATGGCACACAGTAGAAAAGGAGGTGGGAGTAGCAGAAGTTTGTGACTTCTCTTGAGAAAGAGTTTAGGAAAGATTTGCCTGGGGCTTATATTTTCTTGAAACATTAACTATTGCAATAAAGGAATAAATGCATAGTCAATTTATTTAATAAATTCCAAGATTGGATAACTCTTGCTAATTATATTATATTCCTTTTTTTTTTTTACTGGTGAAAGGGGATTTTATTTATATGTTAATATTTTATGTCTTTAAAAAAGAAAGGAAAGCAAATACAAAATTTTAACAGTTATTACTTCTGAATGGTGGGAATGTGGGTATTTATTATTGTTTGTCCTTTTCTGTTATTTTTTCAAGTTTTCACTTACTTCCTCTGGTGCTCAACCACATGCTCCTTTCCAATACTGGCAGGAAATAGTGGCAGTGCTAGACACACTGAGAAACTGTACAACACTGGACTTCATACGTGATTTAAATGATGTTCAAACTAAATGTTGGCTATACGTGATTTTAACCTTAACTGGCAACTTTAATATTAATCCTCTCTTAAGACTAGACTCACAACATTCATTAACATGATAACTAAAAAGCAAACTACATGCAAAACACTTTCTTCCTATATATAAGGATTTTTGAAGGACCAACCTTCTGGGCATAATTAAGTTAATAAAATCGCCTTTTCTCCAGCGCCATCTGGTGGAGAGAAACAGCAGTCTCATCTTTACTTTCTACAATTACCAACAGCTGGGGTTATCACAGCACTAATATTTTTTCGGTGATACCTTGTCTTTTATTCTGAAGTTACAGTATAGGATACTATCTATAACTGTTCACTTTCTTTAGAGCCTTCCTCAAATTTTTTTTTTTTAGGAGGTACTGGGGATTGAACCCAGGACCTTGTACATGGGAAGCAAGCACTCAATCACTGAGCTACAGCCACTCCTCCTTTCTCAAACTTTAAATCCTCAGCTTATAGGTTAGATAAGAGGCAAATGGCTATTTCACCTTTATTCTCTTAGCTAAACTTTCTTTATTGGCTTTCGTGGCTTCCACTGATTTGCCTTTTGCAAGACAAACTGATCACTTAGAAGGGGTGCTCTTTTTTCTTCTCCTACTCAGAGATTCCATCTTTAATTTTTTAAATCAAATGATGCCTGAACTTCTGTTCCACACCAGACCATTCTGAAATCATAATCTGCATTCATCTACATTCCAAACTGTCTACAAAAATAAAAATCCCCAACAGTTAATTCCTACACAAAAGAATTTAGTGTCATTTTATTTTACATAAACATGATGGTAAGAATTTTTCATTTGAAGGATATAACATTTTTTATATAACATATCATTACTATAAATATGGAGTGGGAATTACAGAATAAACAGTTTCTTCTCTCAAAAACTGGTTGAGATAGTAAAAAAAGCATACAGTATCTTACCACAAGCCTTTATCAGGCTAGATTTTCAGAGAATTAAAAAAAATATCGACACAGGAGAAAGAAAAGCAACACAGTAACAAGGTAATAACCCCCCATCTTACAATAGTGTGTTCCTTCATCCATTTACAATCCGGAGATGGAACTGAGCAGGGTGGAGAAATTACTCTGGAAAATGGCAACTGTACTCAAATAAGTCATTTCTAAATGGTTTTCCATTAGTGTTTTATGTGGCTATGATTCCATTCGAACTTCATAACCTGATACAATAGAAAGCTTTTTAACTGTCTGCAAGTCAGCACTAGCAGAGGATGGAAATAAATAAAGCCAAAGGCACTCCCCTCAGAGGCTCGAAATTGTTAGGTTTTGATGTTGACTTAAACTTAGTGGGTTTCAGTCACTCTCTTTAGATGCTCCTGTAGGTTCATACAAACACAGTGAATTGTTGGTTTAGCTTCTTTTCCTTCCTCCAAGTTTATGATAAAGAGGCTAATCCCCGTGTTGGGACTGACGGAGGCAATCTCAGATTTGCTCAGAGGTGCTGCTGAGGAACACTTAAGGTCAGTCAGAAAATAGCCAAACAAGCTCCTCATATAGGCTCCATGACTCACAACCAAGACACTGGCTTCTAATCCTGGAGGACCACCGTTTGAATTAAACTCAGATCCAAGGTTTTTTACTAAAGGAAATATTTCTGCTAAAGAAGTTTCCAGAGAGTTGCTTGGTGCGCCCTGTGAAATCTGTTCTTTTTGACCCGCTTCTTTCTGGATCAGCTGACAAAGAAATTCAAAAAAGTCTTTTCCACGCATTTTCACCTGGTCCAGGGTCTCTCCTCCACGTGGCGTGAAGGTAGGGCACTCCTCCCCAGCCATTTTCGCCAAGGCCCTTAGCTCACTCAGCACCTTGCCTTCTGCAACCCCGTATTTCCTTTCTCGAAGTCTTGAATCATACTTGACTGTCATCAAATTGCAAAATTTGCTTTTCTCCAAAATCCCATGCATGGTCTGCTTGGTCCTCACAAGATCGCTGGAGAAAACGTGAGTAAACTTGACATTTTTAAGAAATATGCCAACAGCAGCTGCTTGTTTAAGTCCAGTTTCTGAAAGAGGCTCATCTACTCCTTGTCCTTGAATTATTTCTCCTTGTTAAATCTTGTTTCTCCATGCCGGATAACGGTCAGGGCGAAGCGGGTTATCTTCACGGGATCCGGGCGTTGGCAAAGAAGGGACCACAGCTCCGCGTCGCACACCCCAGCACCCACACCGCGCCGCAGCTCTGCCTATTATATTCCTTTTTGTAATTCAAATGCCCCAATTGTAGTATCAAGAAATGTGATATTATTTTTTTATATTATTTGTACATGCATATACATAAACAATAAATGTATAGTAAAAGTTGTGAACTTACAAAGCAAACATACACAACATCATACTGTGGTCCCATACATCAACCCACCACCACCTTGCATTGTTGTGAGACATTTTTTACAAATTTTGAGAGAATATCTTCAAAATCTTACTACTAACTATATGTTATATTTCGTGTACTTTCCCCCAACCCACTCTATTATTATTTTTTGACATATATTTTTATTACAGAAGTTGTGAACTTACAAAACAATCATGCACATATGCAGAATTCCCACACAACACCCCTCTATCAACACATTACACCATGGTGGAACATTTGTTATAATAGGGTGGGTTGGGGGAAAAATACACCAAATGTAAGATACATTGGTTAGTTGTAATATTTTGAGGATGATCTTTCATCATTAGTTAAAAATGTTTCACAACAATCAAGGTTTTGGTGGTGGGATGAGGTATAAGAACCTGCATGATGTTATGTATATTAGTATATTAGTTTGTAAGTTCACAACTTCTCCTATACACTTATTGTTTATGTATGTTTATGCATGAGTGATATACGTCAATAAATTAAAAAAATATATATCATGTAAAAAAAAAAAAAAAAAAAGAAATGTGATAAACTTCCTTGTTCAATATATAAAAATGAAGCATGACTGATAATTGTCTACATTGTCTCTATTGATGCAAATTTTTATTTTCCAACAATAATTTTGTTTCTTATATACTGGGAAAATGCACAGAATTTTGTATACCTAATTTACAGTGGGGACCATGAAGGGCATTCCTGTTAAAGCACAAACAATATATAAAACAGTTGGAAATTATATATAACTAATTAAAACAAACCATTTTACTATTATGCACATTTTATTAAGTAACACTTTAGAAGCAGTTCTACAGGGTTGATTTCCCATTTTACTGACCATAATGTAAGGATAAAGGAATTTTTCAATTGTTGCATCTTCAGGACTTTCATTAGTTTCTGCACTTCTTTTGCATTTTTTCTTACAATTGTGTATATTTCACCTTTTCCTTTCACTATATTTCTTACTTTTATTTTCACTCTGAGTTTTATGTACAATCAAATTATATTCATTCACTTGGAAGTATTCCACTAAGGATTTTTCATACCTTAAAGATGGTTGCAATTTATATTTGATCAAAAATTGTGGTAAATTTTTTTTCAAAAATCAGAGAAAAAAATTTTTTTTGCTAAAAACACTCAGGTTTATAAAGCAATTTTTTCCATTAATTGAAATTCTGATATTGTAAGTATTTGATGATTATTCTTTGGTTTTATTTATATCTGTGGCTTGAGACTCTGTATGTCCATATGACACCAATACATAAAAGAAAAAGCCCATGAAGACAGAAATACTTTTTTGTTATAATTTGATCACATAAATAAGTCAACTGATTAGTTTCAATCAGTTCAATCAATTAGTATCACTAGCTTATTGAAAATTTAATATTTATGTTGAAGGGACAAAATATTAAGTGGTTTAGCAAGAAAAGAAAACGTCTATATTGGTGTACTAATTTACATATTATAAACACCTATTTTATCTTTCTGTCCGATAACTTTTAATAAGGAGACTTCCTGGAGATATTTATACACTTATTTTACTAACATCCATCATTTTATCAAGTTTTCATATTTATTTTCTTTTGAATTACATTTTTCCACTGGTATCAAGTACCTTAAAATACTAAAATGTTTCTTTTTCATCTAAAACCCCAGTACCTGGAATAACTTATGGCTGGTTGTATACAATCACTAAAAATTTGTTGAAAGATTAAGTAATACTTTAGTTGGTACATGTCACATATTAGCTAGAGGTATATTATGTGATACCACATTGGCAATTATTCATTTGTAAAGAATTTGTATAGTGAAGAATGTTATTGTTATGTCAGTTATGCTAAAATGCATTTAATTATAATTTTTCTGGAAATTCACTTTTATTTTAAAATTGGAAATAATTACTTCACAAAAGTTTAGAACAAAAATTAACTGGTCTTCACTACAAGGAAGTGTAGTACAGTGATATACTTAGATACACTTACTAAGATAGTCAGTAGTCAAGGTTTAGTAAATCTTGGTAGAGAAGATGTCTATTTCATAACGAGAAGAAGCAAAAACTGAATTTTTCTATAAAATTTTTCAAAATGCTTATACACAGAAGCTTTTTATTTGCATATATATGAAAACCAAGGCTTTATTTAATCTTTTTAAGACTGTTTTTTCATAAGTAAATTGTTGAGATCAATGGAAATATTTAATTATTATAAGGGAAAATTCATATATAACAAATATGTCAGACAACTAATAGTGTGGATTACAAATTTTGGATCTGGTTTAAATAATATTGGCAACAGCCATGGTATTCTAGTGACAAAAGGGAGGAAAAAATCACAGGGATTGGAAATTCACCTAGGCATACATATAAGGTATATAAATATATTCAAATGTTCACAGGGCATTGTCACAGTGGGTGGAGATTCACACAATAATCAAGAGAATATTGAATTCCCATTCTGGAGAGCTCTGTCACATCCTCTAATAGAGCAGCAACAGTACCCCAGGTGAGGGCAATGACTGATGAAGGAAGATGGTCCACTGATGGACCCTTGATATTGGTAACTATGCTTATAAGACTTTGCTCCTGAAATTGAAACGTAGCCTAGTGTTGTGGGATGCCTAAGAGTTGACTCCTGAGACCCTCCTTGTTGTTCAAATGTGGACTCTCTCTAAGCCAATCTTAGTATATAAATGCATTACCTTCCCCGCTGCATGGGATATAACTCCTGGGGATTAGCCTACCTGGCCCAAGGGATTCCTACCAAGCACCAATTAGCAATGCACCTGGAAAAATACCTCAAATAAAAGGGGGAAAACATGAAGATGAATGAGTTTGTATGGCTAAGAGACATCAATGTGATTTGGGAGGTAATCTGAAAGGTAATGCTTATGAACTTCTCAGCTGGATCTCATAGACTGCCAAAGTGGATACTACCCCAAATAGTGGGGCTCTTGAGTGCTCTGGAGACATCCAGTTCCTATGGTCAGGTTAGATAGCTCCAGAATTTGGTGGCTTGCCACTGGGCCCTACTTTGGTACTTGTGTTTCTGAGACTGACAGAGTTGGACTCAGTTATGAATTCCCTACACATGGCTCATCTGTCCCTTCTATTTAAACCTATACTTGATGCTGGAGTTTGTAAGTGTACATCCAAGAGACTAGAATCTTTACGCTGTCCATGTGCCAGCTGGGCCCTGAGCCTCAGCAGAGTTGTACCACCTACTCTCCAGTTCATTGTACTCACCCAGGACAACTAACAAGGATGTGAGGCTTGACAATCATTATACCAAGGAAATGAGAGAGCCTAAACCTGCAACCAAGAGGGTCCTATCTATCAGCTGTATGGGATCACAGCTCCTTCTCAATTAAAGATGGAATAGACATCACCATCCCAGAATCCTCAGGTTTGAGGGATGAACTATGGATTAGAGTGGACTTACTGGTATTTTACTATAAACTTATTGTGAATCTAGAAGTGGGAGCAATTACAACATTAATGTGGAGGCAATAGCCACTGAAGGCTCTCGGAGCACGGAGAGGGAAAATCAGGTGTAATATGGGGCTTTGTCGGGACTTGGGAATCATCCTGAATGACATTGCAATAAGAGATATAGGTCACTTTATATCTTCCCATAACCTGCAAAATTGTGTGGGAGAGAGTGCAAACTATGATCCATGCTCAGTGACAATGGCCCAGGATGCATTTTTCAATTGCAATAAATGTGGAACACTAATGAAGGATGTTGTTTATGTGGGAGGGTGTGGGAGATGTGAAGAGTGGGGCATATGGGAATCCCTATTTTTTTGTGTGTAGCATTTATGTAATCTAAGTATCTTTAAAAAAAAAAAAAACATTAAGAAAAAACTAAAGGAGGGAAGTGGCTGTAGCTCAATTGGTTGGGCTCCCGTTTACCATGTGAGAGTGCTTCCTGGTGAAGGAGCTTCTGTGCATTGCAGAGAGTTCAGGGCCCGTGCAGAGCAGTGGGCTCAGGGCCCCTGCATTGCGGTGAGGTGAGCTGGTGCAACAAAGGGAGACAAGCAGACACAGAAAAATGCACAGCAAATGGACACAAAGTGAGCACAAGCAGCAAAGGGGCGATAAAAAAAAAAAATTCCATCTATTGGGAAAAAAAAAAAAAACTAAAGGAAGGTCAAAAATAAAAGAGTGGATAGTAAATAGATAAGATGTTAGATTAAGTAGAAGTAAATAATAAAGACATTGTGCTTAGCATGTGAACATTTTAGATTATTACTTTGTGGGAAGTAAAGTTCTGAGTGGGATCAGAGACAATATTAAAGGAACTTTAAAGAGAATGCAATCAAATAGAAACAAAATTCATGAGATGGAAAATGAAATTGAGAGGATACACATAGAAAGATAAGTCTACTTATTTTCATTACAAACATATACAATTGATCAATATCAACTGTAGGTGGTTTAGGAGTGTGGGCAGGAGCTAAGGTTTCTGCATGTCATGTTATTCCTGCTGAGGTATTCTGGCACCCGGTTAAGGATTGTCACATTGTCACTGCTTCTACCAGTGAACAGAAACTTCACATATCCACGTACTTCTTCTGCAGAAATTTGTCATCTTTGACATGTTGTATATATCACTGTAAAACATGACTGTATCAAATCTCTGCCAGGAGGGCCAACTCAGTGGTTGAGTGAACAACTCATATATCCCTGGCCATTTTAGTGTATAGGTAGAGGTGGTGTTCCTTACCATCTTAGCTGTGGCCACTAAGTGGCCACATGATAGACCCTCCATTACCCTTCGGTCATGAACCTCTTACTGTCTAGATGACACTAACCTCCCAACACAGAGGTCTTGCCCATGCAGGTGTACACACTGGAAACACATTTCAGCTGCACTTCTTTTAACCCAACAAGGTCAATCCATTTCTGTGATATCTCCTTACTGATGAGATGCTTTTTTCTGATATCTTCAGAAATGAGATTTCCATTCTTGCCTCTGCCATGATGATTGGTGGTGCCTGCTTTATAATCATAACTAAGTCTATTTAAAAAAAAAATATTTTTTAAAGATACTTAGATTATATAAATGATACAAAAAATAGAGACTACCATATGCCCTGCTCCCCACACCTCCCAAACCCTCCCACATAAACAACATCCTTCATTAGTGTGACACAATCATTGCAATTGATAAACACATCCTGAGGCATTGCCACTGCACATGGACCATAGTTCACATTGTAGTTCACACTCTCTCCCACACTATACTGCAAGTTATGGAAAGATATATGTTGATGGGCAGGATGGGGAGGGGGCGCCGAGTGGTAGTTGGCGTCCCGGGGGCCTTGACGGCGAGGGAAAGAATTATTGCAGACACGAGGTGAGTATGCAGGGGGTCCTTTATTGAGCAAGTGCACCTCCTTTTATAAGCTAGGTAAGGGGTGGTGTAGGAGGCAGGGCGTGGAAAAGGAGGGAGTACGTGTTAGGCGGGGATTGGGCACAGTTGGTTGTTAGGGAGGGTTTGTTATCTGTCTAAGGCGGGAAGGTTTCGCGGGCACGGGAACAGGGTGAGCTGCTTCTTTAAAGGCTAAATATAGGATCAGGCTGTTATTTGTTGTCGGTCGGCCATTTTAGCTTTACATTTTTCTGGCTACCTCCAACATCTCCTCCTTTTTGTTTTATTTGAGCCTTATATTGTAT
>JAKSZT010032197.1:279100-320568 GCA_026826555.1 Tolypeutes matacus | reverse complement strand
ACGAAGAGAGGACAAAAAACACCAGAGTGTCCCTCCTCGTCCTGCCATGGGACAAGAAGGGTGGACTGGAGAGAAGCTCCTTTTGCAGTGGCGCCATCAATGGCCAGACCCTGTTCAGTAGGTGTTATATGGGCATAGGATTCGGGAAAACAGGACACCTCTGCCCCAGTATCGAGAACTCCTGTATACCATTCGTCTTTGATCTTTAATGTTAAGGTGGGGCGATTTCGGAGGACAGGAATGGTCCATTTTATGGCCTTGGAGGCCGGGTCTCTTGGGAGCGGGGCTGAGACTTGCCCCCTGCAGAGTTTAAAGGCTTGCCATTTATATCGGATGTAGAGCGGCAGTCTTTTGCCCAGTGATATCCCTTTTTGCATTTTGGACACGGAGTGGGTGGCCTGGATGGCCTTTTGGGTGCTGATGGTTTGCCAGGAAGTATAAGGCCTTTGCTAGGGCAAGGGCATTCACGGGCAAAGTGTCCCTGTTCTCCACAGTGAAAGCATGGTCCTGCAGCCAAGACTAAGGCAGAGGCGAGACTAGTGGCCAGAGTATGGGACGTTTGGTCGAGGTCCTTACAGGCTAGGATCCAGTCATGGATAGTACCCTGTCTTTTGGAGGCGATGGCTTGTCTACAGACTGCATTAGCACCCTCTAGAATAAGTTCTCAGGCTAGGGCCATCCGGGCCTGCTCATTACTGACTTTACGAGCACAGGCTTCTTGGACTCTAGAGACAAAGGAGGAGAAATCCTCATCCTTGTTTTGCATGAGCTTGGTAAAGGTATCGGTTTTAATGGCAGAGCAATTACCAAAGGCATGCATGGCGACGCCCCGGAGTTGGTCCCAGAAGAGGGCGTTAGCCCCAGTATAGGACGCTGGGTTGGCATAGCCTCCGCTGCCTGTAAAGGCATCAAGAGGGTAGTTAATTCCCTGTGCCTGGTTGGCCCTTTGTTGCTGTTCTGCCTTTTCCTGAAAATGGGCGCGCCAGTTGATGTACTGGCCTGGGGTGAGAATGGCCCGTGCGACTGCTTGCCAATCATAAGGAAGGTTAAGGTTAAGTGAGATGTCAGTGAGGAGCTGCTGCACAAAGGGACTCCCCAAACTGTCCTCCTTGACCGCCTCGCGGAGGCGCTTGAGCTCTGAGGGGTTGTAGGGGTACCACGGAAGAGGACGCTGAGGGTTGGGTGCGAGGTTGATAGGGAAAAGCGAGGGAGCGGGGCAGAAACGATCAGGGAGAGGAGCACGACCAAACAGCAGAGGAACGTTGCCGGAGTAACCTGAGTGACAGTTGTAACATTGTTGCGGGTGCAGGGAAGACGGTGGGGGCTGCTGCAGGACAGCCGCAGCAGCCTCTGGGGAGATCACGGTGTTGGCATTGAGAGCCGAGGTTGAAAGTGGATAGGGAGTGGCGGGGGCAGAGGTGCCAAGGCTGCTGGGGAGAGAAAGGGGCGGGGGGTGTTACAGAGCGGGTGGGGGAGCAGGAGGGTTAGGAGGTTTGGCAGGAAGTGGTGTGGTGACTGGTTGACTGGTGGGGCTAAGGGGAAGTATAGCTCCGCCCTCAGCGGAGGAGGGGAGTTCCGGATATAGAAAGTTCCGCTTTTCAGGCGGCGAAGAAGGCGGAAGTGCGCCATTTTGAGCGCGGTTGTTAGCGGTTTTTGTTAGGGGTTTGGAAGCAGTATCAGAGTCTTCCAAAAGGTTGTTAAGCTGGAAGACTAGAGCGTTAGAGTTCTCACAGTCCTCCTCAGAAGAGGAGGGCTCTGAAAGGGAGATCTCTAGAGGCTTAGTGCCGAGTAGGCAGAAGCGAATGGTAATAAGCGTAGGAACGAGGCCGGGGGGGAAGCGTTTATTCTCATGCTCCATGGCAGAAGTTACTCTGTCGACGAGCAAGTGGTAGGTATCAGGATCCCAAAGATTAGATGTGAGAAGCCAGGGGTTGAAGGGGAGAAGGAGGTCCCAGTAATTTTGAAGTTGCTTTGCTGAAACCTTGCACTGGTGGCATGCGAGAAGGCTGGTGAGAGCCCTAACCTGAGGGGCTTGGCGAGAAAAGAAGGAGGCCCCCATGGTCTAGAGACAAGATTAGAATACAGAGAATAACAAGAGAGAAGAGGAAGAGGCAGAGAACAATCGGTGGAACGAGGGAAGAGGAGAGTTGGGGACAAAAATGGTAGAGGATGCTAAGAGAAAAGAGCAAGATAAATGGAAGGAGGAAGAAGAAAGGGAACCAGGGGACAAAGTGGCTAAAGCTCATAGGGAGGAAGAGGGAGGGGGTACCCCGGGGGCAAAAAAGCCGAGTTAGAGAGAGAGAGGTACCGAAGGGAATAGGGGCCTGCCAAGTTATAGAACAAGGCAGACGTAGTCCTTACTCGTTCGCGGAGGTTACCGGCCAGCGGCAGACAATCACGCCCCATGTTGGGCGCCAGTTGTTGACGGGCAGGATGGGGGGGGCGCCGAGTGGTAGTTGGCGTCCCGGGGGCCTTGACGGCGAGGGAAAGAATTATTGCAGAGACGAGGTGAGTATGCAGGGGGTCCTTTATTGAGCAAGTGCACCTCCTTTTATAAGCTAGGTAAGGGGTGGAGTCACAGCCAGGGCGTGGAAAAGGAGGGAGTACGTGTTAGGCAGGGATTGGGCACAGTTGGTTGTTAGGGAGGGTTTGTTATCTGTCGAAGGCGGGAAGGTTTCGCGGGCGCGGGAAAGTTTCGCGGGCGCGGGAACAGGGTGAGCTGCTTCTTTAAAGGCTAAATATAGGATCAGGCTGTTATTTGTTGTCGGTCGGCCATTTTAGCTTTACATTTTTCTGACTGCCTCCAACAGATATATAATGGCTTATATCTGTCATTCCAATGTCATTCAGGACAATTCCCGAGTCCTGAAAAAGCCACCATATTACAGCTCTTTACCTCTCCCTAACTTCAGCAAACCCAGTGGCCACTGTCTCCACAGTAAGTCTATAATAGTACACCAGTGAGTCCACTCTAGTCCATAGTTCATTCCCCAAACCTGAGGATTCTGGAATGGTGATGTCCACTCCACCTCTAATTGAGAGGGGACTTCAATCTCATACAGCCAATGGATGGGACTCTCTTTGTTGCTGTTGTAGGCTCTCTCATTTCCTTGGTGTGATGGTTATCCATTCTCACCTCCTTTTTAGATGTCCTTGGTGAGTCAAATGAACTAGAGAGTAAGTGTTGCAACTTCGCTAAGGCTCAGGGCCCACCTGTCACATGGACAGCCCAAAGATTCAAGTCTCTTGGACATACACCTACCAACTCCAGCACCAAGTTAGGATTAAATAGAAGGGACAGATGAGCCATGTGTAGGGAAGTCATAACTGAGTCCAACCCTGTCACTCTCAAGAACACAAACACCAAAGTAGGGCCCAGTGGCAAGGCACCAACTCTGGAGCTATCTGACCTGACCATAGGAACTGGGTGTCTCCAGAGCCCTCAAGAGCCCCAATATTTGGAGTAGTATCCACTTTGGCAGTCTATGAGATCCTGCTGAGATGTGCATAAGCATTACTTCTGGGATGACCTCTTGACCCATTTTAAAGTCTCTTAGCCATATAAATTAATTTGTCTTTACACCCCCCCCCTTTTATTTGAGGTCTTTTTCCAGTTGCTTTGCTAGTTGGTGCTTGGTAGGAATCCCTCAGTGCCAGGGAGACTCATCCCTAGGAGTCATGTCCCAAACTGGGGGGAAGGTAATGCATTTATACACTGAGTTTGGCTTAGAGAGTGGTCACATGTGAGCAACAAGGAGGGCCTCAGGAGGTAACTCTTAGGCATCCCACAACACTAGGTTAAGTTTCAATTTCAAGAGGAAAGGCTCCCAAGCATAGACATCAATATCAAGGACTCATCGATGTACCATCCTCCTTCACCAGTCATTTCCCATGCACTTGGAGGACGGTTGCTCCTCCATTATAGAACATGGCAGAGCTCTCTAGGATGGGAATTCAATTTTTCTCTCGGTTAATGTGTGAATCTCTACCAACTGTGATAATGCTCCATGAACATTTGTACACATTTATATACCTTATATATATATATGTTCAGGTGACCTTCCACCCATGTATCCCCCTTCACTGACACCCAATGCTAGTGTTCCTCCTCCACCCCAGTTGTAACCCTTCTGTGATCTAAAGCTTCTTCAAAAATGAAGCCAATAAAATAGCCAAATGCAATCAATAGGAAAATAAATGAAATAATAATGATAGGTTTAAATACAAGAAATAAAATACATAATAATTTTTTTTTAAATCTAAAAATAAAATAAAATTTAGAAATCAGGATATTAAAAAATAATGAAAACTATTTTAAGATTTTTTTGACATTTTGCCTTTCAAGGCTTTAACATCTGTTGTACTCTATGTACAGAGTCATTTTCATCCATTTATTCCCCAGTGTCTTACAATTTTCATTTTGTTTTCAGAGTAATTTTAGGTAACAGTGAAGTCACATACAGAATACAGGAGACTCCCGTATACCCAACATACCCCCACCCTTTTCCCCCTTCCCATATTAATACCTTTTTACATGTGGATGATATAATTGTTACAATTGACATACAAATAGTGAAACATAGCTACTAACCATAGTCAATGGTTAACATTATGGTTTATATTTTAGACTGTACCCTTTTATAAATTCTAATGATATTTAAATGGTCGGTGTCCATCATTGAAAGATCACATAGAACACTTCCATTTCCCACTAAATACCCCTTGTTCCATCTATTCTATTCCTCCCTCTACCTTCCCTCAGGGCCCATGATGATCACCTGGCTTCACTCCTTGGATGACAAGATTCATTGTTACTTGCAACAACATTGATGTTTTGACACATTAGTCTGTTCTTCCCTATTAGGAATTACCCATGCTCTCGAGAGACACCCCTTGCTCTGTTTGAGAATACATCAGTTCTCCCCAGGATGGGAGTCCAACTCCTTTCCATTCATTATGTGAGTCTCCACCCACTGATACAACACATTATGAGAAAATCATCACTCTCACACTCCCTAGAAACCTGCTCCAGGTGTGCCCTGTACCAAATGCCCCGATCCAATATGCTAAACCAGTAATATATATATATATATATATATCTTTTTGAAGTAATGTCAACCTTGTCTGAAAGGATGATAGCACAAGCCTGTGATGAAACTGAGAGCCACTGAGTATACATTTTTGACGGATTGTACAAGGCATGGAACTGTATAACACAGTGAGCCATGTGGTAGGTGATAGACTGTGGTTAACAGTACAAATATGAGAGCATTCTCTCCTGACCTACAACAAATATACAATACTTATGCATGATGTTAATAATAATAAATTTGGAAAAATTCACCAAATGTAACCTGTGAATCATAGTTAGAAGCAATATTTTGTTGATGTTCTTTCACAATCTGTAACAAATTTTCCGCAACAATGCAAGATGAAGGTGGAAGGGTAATGTATGGGAGTACTGCACATAATGCATGACTGCTTTGCAAGCTCACAACTTCTTTAATAAAAGAATTTTTAAAATCCTACAATTCCACAATAGGACAATGTACCAAATTAAAATATAGGCAAAGGACTTTAGCAGACATTTCTCCAAAGAAAATAGACAAATGGTCAATAAACACATGAAAATATGCTCAATATAATTAACTATTTAAGAACTGCAAATCAAAATCTTAGTGAGATACCCCTTTACAATGACTATTATATAAAAAATGTAAAATGACAAGTTTTGATGAAGCTGCTGAGAAATTGGAATACTTTACAATGTCTATTATAAGGCAAAATGATGTAACTACTAGGAAAACAGCTCAGCATTTTCTCAACAAGCTAAACAAAGAATTACCATATGACCTGGCACTTCCACTCCTAGATATGTACCCAAAAATCTGAAAACAGGAATCATATACTTGTATATCAAAGTTTATAGAAGCATTATTTGCAATAGCCAAAAGTTAAAAATAACCTGTGTCCATCAACAGATAAATAAATAAACAATAGAATATTATTCCTTATTAAAAGGAATGAAATTTGATAAATGGATAAATGGTCAACATGAGTGGATCTTGAAAATCTTATACTAAGCAAAATAATCCAGACGAAAAGCAAAATTATTATATTATTCCATTTATATGAAATACATAGAATAGGACCATTCATTAAGACAGAAAGTAGATTTGAGGTTGCCGGGGGATAGCAGGAAGGGAGCAATGGAAATTATTGCTGAATGGAGACAGAGGTCCATTTATAATGAGGAAAAGCGTTGGTAAAATCTGCTGGTGATGGTAACACACATCGTATATGTAATTAATATCCTAAACTATAACACTTAAAATTCATAAATGGCAAATAAAAATAAGTTAAAATAATGAAATTGAAAATAAATTTCCTTTTACATTAGCATTAAAGAAAATTGATATTTCAGGAATAATCACATACTTTTATGCACAATTATTCTCCACAAGGGGCCCAAGAAATCAGTTGTGAAAATAATAGTCTTTTCAACAAATAGTGCTAGAACAACTGGATATCTAAAGGCAAGCAAAAGACTTTGGTCTGTTATCACATCAAACCCCAAAATTAACTAAAATTGCATTATAATACTATAGGTAAGAGATACAACTATAAAAATGCTAGAAATATTGTAAGAGCAAGATTGTATGACCATATATTAAGCATAGGATTCTTAGATATAACATCATAAGCAGAAAAAACAAAAATAGAAATTTCGAGTAAAATGAAAATAAAACTTTCATGATCAAATGACATTACCAAGAACGTGACAAAGCACCTTATCAAGTGGTAGAACATATTTCAGGTCATATCTAGAATACAGTTCAATTTAAAATACACTGGCATTGAATTTACAGATATAATATATAAAAAATCTTGTGTAACTAAATAATTTTTTAACATAACTGATATTCTGTTTCCTTCTCTCTAGTTTATCTGTATTCATATTTTGTGAAAACAGTCTTATATATGCAATATCACCCCTATTCATATTTTAAATGAGGTTTCACTGTGTTATACATCCCAAGTTACATTTTTTAGCTTTTCTTCTATTAATACATATGTCCTTAGGCTTTCCCTTACAACCACTGTAATGCCCATAGTATATCTCTGCTAGTCACAAAAAGCATGATATATTATTACCATTAACATTCATTTCCAAAGATGTACAAACAACATTTTTACAAGTTGTGCACAGGTTAACCCTCAGCTTTTCATTCTCTACCATCTTTCTATTTTCTGGTAACCTATATTCTAATTATTAATTCCATGAGTTTACATAATATATTTAGTTCATAATACAGTATTTGTCCTTTTGTGTCTGGCTTGCATCACTCAATATAAGGTCCTTCAGGTTCATCCATGTTTTCCTATGCTTCATGACCTCATTTCTTCTTATCACTGGATAATATTCCATCATGTGTCTATTCCCCAATTTGTTTATCCATTCTTCAGTTGAGGGACACATGGGTTGTTTCCGACTTTTGGCTCTGGTAAATAACACCACTGTGAACATCAGTGTGAAAATGCCGATTCATGTCACTACTCTCAGGTCTTCTGAATATATACCTAGAAATGGTACTTCTGGGTCACATGGCATGTCTATATTCAACTTCCTTAGGAACTGCCAAACAGTGCTCCACAGTGGTTTCACCATTCTACATTCCTTTCAACAGTGAATAAGTGTTCCTATCTCTCTACAGCCTCTCCAACATTTACAATTTTCTGACATTTTAATAGTGTCCAGTCTAATAGGTGTGCAATGATATTTCATTGTAGTTTTTATTTCCAATTTCCTAATTGCTACTGATGTTTAACATTTTTTTCATGTGTTTCTTTTCCATTTTACTTCTTCCTTGGACAACTGTCTTTTCAAGTTATTTGCCCATTTTTTTTTTAATTGGGTAATTTGTCTTTTTATTGTTGAAGTGTATGATCTCCTTATATATCATGGATACAAAACCCTTATAGGATATGTGATTGCCAAATATTTTCTCCCATTGAGTCAGCTGCCTTTTCATCGTTTTGACAAAGTCCTTTGAGATGTAAATATGTTTAATTTTCAAGAGGTCCCATTTATCTATTTTTTTTCTTTTGTTTTCATGCTTTGGGTGTAAGGTTTAAGAAACGACTGCCTACCACAAGATTTTGAAGATATTTTCCTACATTTTCTTTTAGTTGTTTTATCATAGTAGCTTTTATAATTAGGTCCTTGATCCATTTTTAGTTAATTTTTGTATAAGGTGTGAAATATGGGTCTTCTTTCTTTCTTTCTTTTGGATATGGATATACATTTCTCCAAGCACCATTTGTTGAATAGACTGTTCTGGCCCAGCTAGGAGGGCTTAACAGCCTTGACACAAATCACTTGACTGTAGATGTGAGGGTCTATTTCTGAGTTCTTGATTTTGTTCCATTGGGCAATGTATCTGTCTATATGCCAGTATCATGCTGTTTTTAATGCTGTATATAAGCAATATGCTTTAAAGTCTGGAAGTGAGAGTCTTCCAAATTTGTTTTTCTTATTTAAGGGCTTTTTGGCTATTCAGGGCCCCTTGCCCTTCCAAATAAATTTGATAATTGGTTTTTCCATTTCTTCAAAAAAGGCTGTTGGGATTTTAATTGGGAATATATTGAATCTGGAAATCAAATTGGGTAGAATTGACATCTTAAAGTTATTTAGTCTTCAATACATGAAGACATAATGTCCCTCCATTTATTTAATTCTCCTTCTGTTTCTTTTGGCAATGGTTGTAGTTTTCTAATACAGGTCCTTTATGTCCGTGGTTAAGTTTATTTCTAAATACTTGACTTTTTATTTGCTTTTATAAAAGGATTTTTTTTCCTGATCCATTCCTCTCAGAATGCACATATTATATCCTGTCAATTTGCTGAAATGCTCTAATAGTTTTAGTAGTTCTGTTGTATATTTTTCAAGATTTTCTACATATAGGATCATATCATCAGCAAATAGTATGAGTTTTTCTTCTTCCCTTACTATTTGGTAACCTATTATTCCTTTATTTAGCCTAATTGCTCTAGCTAGAACTTCAAGCACAATATTGAATAAAAGTGGTTACATCCTTGTCTTATTCTCTATCTCCATACATTTATGAATTTTCTCTTTTTCCTTCCATTATTGATTTCCAGCTTATTCTGTTATGATCAGAGAAAGTGTTTTGTTTAATTTCAATCTTTTTAAATTTATTGAGACTTGTCTTGTGACCCAGCATATCTTCTCTCTTTAGGGTTGGGCACCTAATCTTATCAAGATTATATATGAGATGCTTTGCTTTCCTCTTGTTGCTTTCAGTATCCTCTTTTTATCTCTGTGATATTTTTCATTCAGAATACTAGGTGTTTCATGGTAGGTCTCTTCAGATTTATCTTGTTTGCACTGCATTATCCTTCTTGGATATTGATATGTATGTCTTTCATAAGGGTTTTGAAGTTTTTAGTCATTACTTCTTCAAATATTCTTTCTGCCCTTCAATTTTCTTCTTGTTCTGGGACACTGATAATGTGTATATCTGAGTATTTTGTGCTGTCATTCAATTCTCTGAGAACCTGTTCCATTTTTTTTTCTTTTCTCCTGTCTTTTCCAGTTCAGAAGTCTTGCCTTTGAAATCACTAATTCTGCCTTCAAGCAATTCAGATTTGCTCTCATGTGCATCTAATGTAATTTTTATTTATTTTTTTATTTTTTAGGTATCTAATGTATTTTTAAGCTCATACTTTTCATTCCCATAAGGTATGTTACTTTTCTTTCCTGGATTTCAGATTGTTCATTATGGTCATGTAGTGTTTCTGTAATATCTTTTATCTCCTTAGTCATATTTTCTTTCAATTCTTTCAATTGATTTGGAAGAGTTATGTGATTTTCATTGATTAATTTTCTTATATCCTGTACCTCTTCATTAAATTTGGTTTGTTCCTTTGGCTGGGCCTTCTCTTTCTGTTTCCAAGTATAGCTTTTAATTTTTTACTGATGTCTAGACATCTGAATATTTTGGTGAATTTACTTTAATGGCAAATTTCTGCCTCTTCACCATTTTTTTTTCAAAGCTCTTCTTCGATAGTTGGGTCAACTGATTGTAAGTCTTTAAAATTTCCCAGCTTTACTTACCAAAAACTTTCCAAGGACTCACTAATGGGGTGCAGATATTCTCCCAGGAGTTAGGGTACAGAGAGAACAGAAAGAAGTTTTTGTCCATGCAATTGCCAAACAAGACAGCAGATTGTGCTCACCCATGCACATTTCCATGGTGGTGCTTCAGTCTCTCCTTTCCTGTGTTTTGGTCTGGCCAGAGTTGAGATTCAAAGTGGGCTGTGTTGGCCAAATTCAAAGAAGAGAAGCCACCTGACTCCCCCTCCATTTTTCCTTGTAACAACTGATAGGGAGGAAGATGTTTGTTCCCTTCTCAGTTGTCTGCAGTGAGACAGCTGTTTTACCCTGGCTTAATATCTTGGGGTGGGGGAGGGAAGCATTTCCCAGCCACTGCTGGCTTTTGGTAACTCAAGTTTGTTGTTTTGGGTTCTTGTATTCCTGTTTCTCCACTTTCTGGGAGTTCTCTAGCACTGTCCTGGTCTGCTGTTTCCTATAGAAAGTCCCTCAGACAGCTTTTGGCCCTTTCTTTGTTGTTTTTGTGAGACAGTTGAGCCCTACCTTCCTACTTTTTTCCTGGAGCTTTCATTGCAGTTTTGATTTGCATTTCCTTAATAGCTTGCGATATTGAACATTTATTCACCTGCTTTTTGCATTTTTTTTTAGAGTAATGTCTAATTAAGACTTTTATCTATTATTAATTGATTGCTTGCTCTTTTATGGTTGACTTCTGTGATATCTTTATTTTGCCTGGAAACCAAATGTTTATTGGATTTGTGGTTCCCAAATCTTGTCTCCCATTGTGTGTGCTTCCTTTTCAACTTATTGATGAAGTCCATTGAATCAAAATCTGTTTAAATTTGAAGAAGTACAATTTACCCATTTTTTTTTTCTTTTGGTGCTTGTGCTTTCAATATAAGGTTTAAGAACCCACCACCTACTAACAGGTACTGAAGTTGTTTCCCGACATTTTGTTCTATGATTTTTTTTGTTTCCAGTTTTCACATTTTGGTCTTTGGTCTATTTTGAATTAATTTTTGTATAAGGTGTGAGATAGGGGTCTTCTTGCTTTCCTTTGGATATGGATGTCCAGTTTTCCCAGAACAATTTGTTGAATAAACTGTTCTGGCCCAGATGGTTGTACTTGAAATATTTGTCAAAAATCACTTGACTGTAGATGTGAGGGTAAGTTTCTGAAGCATGAGTTGAGTTCCATTTGTCTATATGTCTATCTTTATGTCAGTAACATGTTTTTTCTCTATAGCCAGGTAATATGATTTAATATCCTCAAGTGAAAAACCTCCAATTTTGGTATTCCTTTCTAAGATGTTTTTGGTTATTTAGGGCCACTTACCCTTCCAAATATGTTGGAAACTTGGGTTTTACATTTCTTTAAAAAAGGCTATTGGAATTTTTTTGGTATTGCTTTGAAACTGGATATCAGTTTGGTTAGAATTGACATCTTAACAATATTTATTCTTACAATCCATGAACATGAAGTGTTCTTCCATTTATTTTGGTTTCTTTGATTTCTTTTAGAAATGCAAGTTTTCTGAGTACAAGTTTTTTTACATGCTTAGCTAAGTTTATTCCTAAGTATTTGATTCTTATAGTTGTTATTTTAAATGAAACTGTTTCCTGAATTCCTTTTCAGATTGTCACTACTAGTTTTAATATTAATCTTTCATGCTGCCACTGTTATGAGCTCATTTATAACTCTAGTAACTTTGTTTTAGATTTTTCAGGATTTTCAAGGTGAAGGATTATATCATCTCTAAGTAGCAAATTTTTAACTTCTTACTTTCCAGTTTGGATGCCTTTTATTTATTTATCTTGCCTGATTGCTCTTGTTATAATTTCTAGCACTATATGGAACAAGAGTATTTGTAGTGGGCATCATTGTCTTATTCCTTTGCTTCTGATCTCAGCAGGAATTCTTTCAGGCTTTGATCATTTCATACAATGTGATCTGTGGGTTTTCATATTGACTCCTTATCATGTTGAGAATGTTTCCTTCATTTCTTAAATTTTGGAGTATTTTTATCAAGAAATGATGCTCTATTTCATCAAATACCTTTTCTGCATCAATCAAGATGATCATGTGATTTTTCTTTTTTGATTTATTAATGTGGATTATTATGCTGACTGACTTTCTTCTGTTGAACTACTCTTGCATGCCTGGTATAAAATCCACGTGAATGTGATGAATAAATCTTTAATGTGTTGATGAATTCAATTAGGAAATATTTTGTTGAGGATTTTCACATATATATTCATTAGTGAAATAGGTGCTTAATTTTCTCATTTGTAATATCTTTATCAGATTTTAGTATTAGCATGATATTGGCTTCCTAGAATGAATTTGGTAGTGTTCTTTCTTGTTCAATTTTTTGGAAGAATTTAAGTATTTTTAGTTTTAAATCTTCTTTGAATAATTGGTAGAATTCACATGTGAAACACTCTGGTGCTGGGTTTTTCATTTTGGGGAGTTGGTTAATGACTATTTCAACCTCTTTTATTTTGAGTGGTTAGTTGTGCTCTTGAATTCTAGAGTCAATGTAAGTTGTTAGTATATTGTTAAGAATTTTTAAAATTCATCTACATTGTCTAGTTTCTTGGCATATAGTAGTTCATTGTATCTTCTTATGATTACTTTTATTTCTGTGGGTAAGTAGTAATGTCCTCATTTTCATTTATAATTTTATTTATTTGCTTTTTCTCTATTTTTTTCAGTCTTGCTAAGGGTTTGTCAACTTTGTCAATCTTCTCACAGAACCACCTTTTAGTTTTGATAATTCTCTCTAATAATATTTTTCTCAATTTCATTTTTTTCTACTCTGATCTTTGTTATTTCATTTCTCCTGCTTGTTTTGAGAATACTTGAGTTCTTTAATTTCCTCTAGCAGTGCAGTTAGGTCATTGATTTTAGCTCTTTCCTGTTTTTTAATGTAAGCATTGATGGCTGTAAATGTTTCTTTCATAGGTACCTCCCCTGCATCCCATAGGTTCTGATATGTTTTGTTCTCATTTTCATTCATCTCTAGATATTTTTTTATTTCTCTTCCAATTTATTCTTTGAACCACTGATTATTTAAGAGTGTGTTGTTTAATCTCCATATATTTGAGAGTTTTCCTTTTTTCTGCCTCTTGATTTCCAGCTTTATTCCATTATGCTCAGAGAAAGTGCTTTTTATAATTTCAATCTTTTTAAATTCTTGGTTAGAAACTCTCTGTTTCTGTTTATCTGTGAATATTCTAAACAAGCCCTCATTTTTGAAGCGCAATATTAACAGATATAAGATTCTTGTTTGGCAGTTTTTCTCTTTCAGTATCTGAAATATATTATTTCATTGCATTCTTTCCTCCATAGTTTCCAATAAGAAATGAGAACTTAAACTTATTGGACATCCTTTGTATGTTATGAATCTCTTTTCCTTTGCTGCTTTCAGGATTCTCTCTATCTTTGACATTAGGCATTATGATTACTATGTCTCTCAGTGAAGGTCTATTCAGATTTATTAATGGGGGAGTACATTTTGCTTCTTGGAAAGAATATCTATGCCTTTCAAAATGGTTGGGCCTTTTTATACCATTATTTCTTCAAATACCCCTTCTACCATTTCATTTCCTTCTCCATCTACGGCACCCATGATACATATGAGTGTATGTCTCTTGCTGTCATATATTTCCCTGAGACACTGCTCAACATTTTTCCATTCATTTCTTTATCTTTTCTTCTGTATATTCACTTTTTTAGGCCCTGTCTTCAAGTTCACTGATCCATTCTTCTCCCTCTTTAAATCTGCTGATGTATGCTTCCGGATTATTTTAAATTTCATTTTCTGTGTCTTTCATTCTGATAACTTCTGCTATTTTTCTATATATGCTTAAAAATTCTTCTTTGTGCCCACCTAGGGTCTTCTTAATATCATTTATCTCTTTAGCCATATCATTGAATTTATTAAGTTGTTTTGTTTGAATATCTATGATTAGTTGTTTTAACTCCTTTATGTCTCTTCAAGGCTTAGTTTGTTTTTTTTTTTTTTTTTTCTTTGATTGGGCCATATCTTCCTGTTTATTGGTATGGATTATAATTCTTTCTTGGTGTCTTGGCATCTCATTTACTAGATGCATTTATTCTTTCCTTTCCTTAATCTAAGGCTTTCCATTTGATTGGCTTTATGCTACAATCCTTTTTTGATACTTGTTTCATCTGAATTTGGAATGGTATAGTGGCTCATGTTTAGCCAATCTGAATTTGTTCAATACTCTTTCATCTGTTTCTTGCCCTTTTTCCCTTGCTGACTTTTGAGGAGAAAATGAGGATGCAACTGGTACTGTAATTCATGGAGACTGAAGCTGCTTGAGATGCTCCAGGCATTGATGAACTTTTATCAACTTTCTCCCTTTCCAGGATTAAGGATGGAGCCAAAGCTATGTGCAATAATTTAAGACATGCAGGCCAAACAACAGAGAAACACACCAGCCTTAGACATTGCATTATTCCCCAAGGTGATCAGCCTGCTACCAGGTGGCCTGTGGATTGCAAAGGACCACTTCCATCATGGAAGGGTCAGTGATTTTTTCTATTTGGAATAAACACATTCTCCAGATATGTTTTTGCTTTCCCAGCATGCAATGCTTCTGCCAAAACTACCATCTGTGAACTTATCAAATGTCTTATCCACCAACATGGCATTCCACGCAATATTGCTTCTGATCAACAAACCTACTTTACAGCAAATCATGTGTGAGAATAGACACATGCTCATGGAATTCACTGGTCTTTCCATGTTCTCCATCATCTAGAAACAGCTGGAATGATAGAACAGTTGAATGGCCTTTTGAATACTCAATTACATTGTCAACTAGTTGGCAATACCTTGCAGGGCTGGGGCAATGTTTTCCAAGAGATTGTGTATGTTCTAAGTCAGCATCCACAAATTAGTGCTATTACTCCCATAGATGGTATTCATGGGTCTAGGAATCAAGGAGTGGATATGGGAATGATTTAAGATTTAAGTCTCTGGGAAATATATTTCACAAGTACAGTGCTAATTATAGGTTCAAATAAAAGAGACAGAAGAACCATGTGTAGGGAAGAACCAAGCCTAATTCTGTTACACCGGGGAGCATAAATTCCAAAGTAAAGGTCACAGACAGGGTGCTGAATTCCTGAGTTTATGTGACCTACTTATAGAATTTGGATGTTTCTAGAACCCTCAGAAGTCCTGCTGTTTGAGGCAATGTTTACTGTGGCAATTATATCCTGCTGAGCCATGCATAAGCAAAACTTCTGGAATGACCTCCTGACTCACTTTGAAATCTCTTAGCCATAAAAACTCATTTGAATTTACCCTTTTCCCCTTTTGATCAATGTCTTTTTCTATATCCATTGCTAGTTGGTGCTTGGTAATAATCCCTCAGTGTCACAAAAATCTCATCCCTAGGAGTCATGTCCTATGCTGGGAATAATGTAGTTCATTTAATATGTTAAGTTTCAGTTAGAGAGAAGTCACATTTGAGCAACAAGGAGGGTTTCAGGAGGTAACTCAGGCAATATAAAATATTAGACTACATTTCAATCTCACAAGAAAATGTTCATAAGTACAATCATCAATATCAAGGGCCTAGCATAGTGGTTTGTCTTCTTTCTCTAGGCTCTGCCTTTGTATTCAGGGGATTCTTGTCATCCTATTAGAGAATATAGCAAAACTCACCAGGATTGAAATTCAATATTCTTTTAGTTATTGTGTGGGTGTTAACCTACCAAGAGAACACCCCATTGACACTTGAACATATTCATATGCCTTAGAGGCATGCCTAGGTTCACCCCTCCACATACATCACCCATTACTGATACCCTGCCCCTGTGATCCTCCCATGCCACCATTGTGATCCTTTTGAGATCCAAAATCTTGATAAAAATGAAGCCAAATAATAACCAAGTAAAATTAATAAGAAAATGAAATAATAATAATAGTTTTAAAAATAATAAATAAAATACAAAAAAAAACCTGCAATAATATAAAAAAAAATTGCTGCCCACTGTATATTTACTGTTTTAATGTGCTAACTATGGAGAGTCACACTGAAAGTGCAGACCAGCTCTATGCCATACTTCAGAGGCGTTGGACAGGGCTTCAAGGGCTCCATGAGCTTCTGCAATTTTTAAATTTTATCCAGCCTGTTTTTGCCACTTTTTCTAAGACTCTGTGGGAAAACAGGATTTGCAGGATCTCACACTGCCATACTGGTTGATCAGTTATTTATTTCTCAGGATTTGTGTTCAATATAGTGTTTTCAATCTTTTTTAGACATAATCCAGAAGTCAATAACTACAATTTGAAGAAACAAAAAAATCATAAATTATTTATCATTAATGAACAGTAGTATCCATCAAACACCCTCTAATAGAATGAATATACAAACAAATGTGGAGAAAATATTACAATATTTATCCATTTAATAACACTTGAATCCATTCATATATAAAACTAAAACAGAAAAATAAAAAGGGAAATTTAAAGAAAATAGACAAATTCCTAGAAAACCACAAGCAGCGTACATTGAAGAAAGAAGAAATTGATGTACTCATCAGTCATATTACAGGTAATGAGATAAACTTGGTCATCAAAAACCTCCCAACTAAGAAGAGCCCAGCACCAGGTGTCTTCACAGGTGAATTCTATCAAACATTCTGGAAAGAGCTGGCACCAATCCTGTTAAAGCTCTTCCAAAAAATAGAAGTAGAAGGAACATTGTTAACTGATACTATGATGCCAACACTACCCTAATACCAAAGTCAAACAAAGATGAAACAAGAAAGGAAAACTACAAACCAATCTCTCTAATGAACCTAGATGCTAAAATCCTGAGCAAAATACTTGCTAATTGATTTCAACAGCATATCAAACTAATTATACACCATGACCAAGTGGATTTCATCCTGGGTATGCAAGGATGGTTCAACATAAGAAAAACTATCAATGTAATACACCACATAAACAGATTGAAAGAAAAAATTCACATGATCATCTCTATAGATGCAGAAAAAGCATTAGACAAAATACAGCACTCTTTCCTGAAAAAACCACTGCAAAAGATAGGAATAGAACGAAACTTTCTGAACATAATAAAGGGCATATATGAATCACCCAGAGCCAACATCATCTTCAATGGTGAAATCCTAAAAGCTTTCCCTCTAAGATTGGGAACAAGACAAGGAAGCCCACTATTAGCGCTCCAACTTAACATTGTCTTAGAAGTACTTGCTTGAGCAGTGAGGCAAGAAAAAGATATAAAACGCATCCAAATTGGAAAGGAAGAAGTAAAAATTTCACTATGTGTAGACGATATGATCCTATACATAGAAAGCCCTGAGAAATCTACAATAAAGCTTCTAGAACTTATAAAGGAGTTCAGTAAAGTCACAGGCTATAAGATCAATGCTCAAAAATCAGTAGCATTTCTGTGCACCAATAATGAGCAATATGAGGAAGAGATCAAGAAAAAAATACCATTTACAATAGTAACTAAAAGTATCAAATACCTAGGAATAAATTTAACTAAAGATGTAAAGGAGTTATATAGAGAAAACTACACAACACTGTTAAAGGAAATCAAAGAATGCTTAAATGAAAAAATATTCCCTGTTCATGGATAGGAAGACTAAAAATAATCAAGAAGTCTATCCTACCCAACCTAATGTATAGATTTAATGCAATCCCAATTAAAATCAGCGCTGTATTCTTTAATGAATTGTAAAAACTAACTGCAAAATTTATTTGGAAGGGTAAGAGGTCCCAAATCGCCAAAGACATATTGAAGAAGAAAAATTAAATTGAAGTATCATACTACTTGACTTTAAAAAAGTACTACAAAGCTACAGTGGTCAAAACTGCATGGTATTGGCACAAGGATAGACATACTGACCAATGGAACTGAATTGAGAGTTCTGATATAGATACTCACATATATAGTCATCTGATATTTGACAAGACCACCAAGTCCATTCAATTGGGAGAGAATGGCCACTTCAACAAATGGTTTTTGGAGAACTGGATATCCATATCCAAAAGAATGAGAGAGGAGCACCATCTCATACCTTATGCAAAAATCAACTCAAGATGGATCAAATATCTAAATATAAGAGCCAAGACCATAAAGACCTTGGAAGACAATGTAGGGAAGCATCTACAAGACATAGTAATAAGAAATAGTTTCATGCACTTCACTCCCAAAGTATGAGCAGCAAAAGAAAAAATAGATAACTGGGATCTCCTCAAAATTAAAAACTTCTGCACCTCAAAGGATGTTATCAAGAAATTAAAAAGGCAACCTTCCCAATGGGAGAAAATATTTGGCAACCATATATCTGATAAAGCCTAATATCCTCCATATATAAAGAAATCCTACACCTTGAAAGTAAAAAGATAAATAACCCATTTAAAAAATGGGCAAGTGACCTGAAAAGACACTTCATCGAGGAAGAAATACAAATAGCTAAAAAGCACATGAAAAGATGCTCAACGTTGCTAGCTGTTATGGAAATGCAAGTCAAAACTACAATGAGATACCATCTTACACCCATTAGAATGGCAGCTATTAAAAAGCATCAGACTATAAGTGTTGGAGAGAATGTGGAGGAATGGGAACCCTCATCCACTGCTGTTGGGAGTGTAGAATGTTCCAGCCACTATAGAACTTCCATATGCTCCAGCGATTCCACTGCTGGGTATATACCCTAAAGAATTGAAAACAAAAGCATGAACAGATATATGCACACCAATGTTCATAGTGGCATTGTTCACTATTGCCAAAAGTTGGAATCAACCCAAGTACCCATCAACAGAAGAATGGATAAACAAAATATAGTACATATATACAATGGAATATTACTCAGCTGTAAGAAGGAATCAAGTGCTAACACATGGGATAACATGGATGAATCTTGAAGACCTTAAGTTGAGTGAAGCAAGCCAGGCATTGAAGGATAAACAGTACATGATGTCACTGATATGAATTAAGGAAATTGAGCAGTCTCAGAGAGCTATTGTCTTCAGGTAGGTTTACTAGAAATAGAAAAAGTAGAGAAGGTTGTGAGCCATCACCCATACAGATGTAATCTATGGTAAAGTGATAGAGTGTGGTTGTGTATTGAAAGGATAGGACAGGAAGGTAGTGATATTATTCAGTTGGATTGTGCAGGGTTGACAGGTGGGTAGATTGGGAAGGGTTGGTCAGAAGTCCAGGTTATTGAGGGGAGGGTTGGGAGAGGGACCAGGTGAACACTCATGATTTGTGGGTATGAAGTTGAAAGCACAGGGATGGGAATGCTCTTATGGCAAAATGACAAGGAAGAGTCACAGGTTTAGGGTGTTGGTTGGGGGGCAATCGGGACAAGGCACACCTGGAGCAAGTTTCTTGGGAGTGTTTGGGTCTTCATTCTGTCATAATATGTTGTATCAGTGGATGGAGACCCACATAATGAGCAGGAAGGAGTTGGACTCCCATCTTTGGGAGGACAAAATTTTCAGAAATAGACAGGCAGGAGTCTCTCAAGACCAATGTTGGTTGCTAATAGGGAAGAACAAACCAGTGTGTCAAGACCTCTTTTTATTTATTTATTTATTTATTTTTTTATTGTGGGTAAAATTCAAAATTTTCACAATACATACTCTTGTATGTAATATGAATCTTATAATCCAATGAGTCAAGCCAGGGGGTCATCGTGGGCTCTGGGGGGAGGAATAGAACAGATCAAAAGGGGGCATTTTGAAGTCAGTAGAAATGTCCTTCATTACCATACAGTGATGGACACAGAACATGCTAAATATCATCAAAATTTATATAAGTGGGTGGTCTAAAATGTAAACCATAGCGTAAACCATTGACAATGTTTAGTATCTATGTTTCACTATTTGTATATCAGTTATAACAATACTACCATCCACATATAAAAAGGTATTAATATGGGGAGGAGGAAAGGGGGAGGATGTTGGGTATATGAGATCTCCTGTATACTGTGTGTTACTTTGCTGTGACCTAAAACTTCTTTGAAAACAAAATGAAAATTAGTGAGACAGTGGGGAATGAGTGGGGGAAGGTGCCGTGGTACAGACTGGACACCAGATATTGCAGTGATGAAAGGCAAAAGGTAAAAAAAAAAACACTTTTTATATTTTTCATTCTTTTAACATCCCAAACTTTTAATTTAATTTAATTTTTAGTTTTTAAATTTTTTGTGTGTGTATTTTAGTGCTTATATTTAAACTTATCATTATTATTTCATTTTCCTATTAATTGTATTCAGCTATTGTAATGATTTTATGATTGAAGAAGCTTTGGATCACAGAATGGTTACAACTGGGGCAGGGGAGGATCATTGGTGTGTGGTGTAAGGGATGAGAGATGTATGGGAGGAAGTTCACCTGAGCATAATTTAAGGTATATAAAAACATTCAAATGTTCACGGGGCATTGTCAAAGTGAGTGGAGAATCACTCAATAAATGAGAGAATACTGAATTCCCATCCTGGAAAGCTTTGTCACATTCTCTAAGGGAGCAGCAACAGTCCCCCAGGTGCAGGAGCAGTGACTGGTGAAAGAGGATGTTCCACTGATGGGCCCTTGATATTGATGACTAGTCTTATGAGTCTCTGCTCTCAAAATTGAAACTTAGCCTATTGTTATGGGGTATCTAAGGGTTGCCTCCTTGAAGCCTTCTTTTTGCTCAAATGTGGCCTTCCTGTAAGTGAAACTCACTATATAAATGCATTACCTTCCTCCCAGTGTGGCATATGACTCTCAGGGATAAGTCTCCCTGGCACCGAGGGATTGCTACCAAGTGCCAACTGGCAATGGGACTGGAAAAATACCTTGATTAAAAGGTGGAAAAGGTAAAGACTAATGGATTTATATGGATATGGGACTTCAAAATGAGTTGGGAAGTCATCCCAGAGGTAACGCTTACAGATTTCAGTAGGATCTTATAGAATTTCAAAGTGGATATCACCCCAAATAGTGGGGCTTCTGAGGGCTCTGGAGACACCCAGATCCTATGTCAGGGCAGATAGCTCTGGAGTTTGTTGCCTTCCAGTGGGCCCTATTTTGGAGTTTGTGCTCCTAAAAGTGACAGAGTTGTACTAAATTATGTCTTTCCTGCACATGGCTCACCTGTCCTTCTATTCAAACCTATATTTGGTGCTAGGGTTTGTAGGTGTAAATCCAGAGAGTTGAATCTTTGGGCTGTCCATGTACTAGCCCAGAACCTTGGTGGAGCAGCAACTCCTACTCTACAGCTCATTGGACTCACCCAGGACAACTGGCAGGGAAATGATGATGGACAATGGCCATCCCAGGGAATGGAGAGTCTGCAACTGCAGACAGGCTAATCCCATCCATCTTCCCCATGGGATATAAGCCCCCTCTCAATTGGAGGTGGAGTGGACATCATCATCCCAGACTCCTCAGGAAGGGGGAAGAGATATGGACTAGAGTGGACTTACCTGTATTCTACTATAGATATATTGTGATTCAAGCAATGGAAGAAATTACAACATTGTTGTGTAGCCAGTGCCCAGTGGAGGCTCTGAGGGCAGGGAGAGGGGAAAGCACTTGTAATACAGGGACTTTATCGGGACTTGGGAATTGTCCTGAGTGATATTGCAACGACAGATATAGGCCATTTTATATCATCATATAACATGCAGAACTGTGTGGAGAGAGTGTGGTCTACAATGTGAACTATGGTCCATGCTTAATGGCAAAGCCCCACAATGTGTTTATCAATTGCAATTAATGTGCCACACTAATTAAGGATGTTTATGTGGGAGGTTGTGGGAGGTATAGATGGTGGGGCTTATGGGAATCCTTATATTTTTTGTGTGTAATATTCTTGTAATCTAAGTATCTTTTTAAAAAAATGAAAGAGAAAGCAATAACATGTCCTCCTGTTTAAAATGATTTAAAGATAAATTTAGTAAAATGCCACTAGTTTTCTGTAAAAAAAACAAAACAAAACTTGAATCCACTTATATATAAAACTACAACTAAATAATAAAAATGCAAAATTAACCATGAGTAATATTGGCAAAATAATTGAACAGATATTTTAAAAATATAGATATATTTGAATAGTCAGAACATGGAAGTGTTCAACATTATTAATCATTTAGGAAATGCAAATTACAAGTATAAAAATACTAATTAAGTAGATGAATAAATAGATAATTTAAAAGATGACAACACTATTGACAAAGTTGTAGAGCAACTGGACGTCTCACATGTTGCTGGTTAGAATGTGCAGCAGTGCATCCCTTTTAGGTAAATATTAATATATTTGTGTAATATAAAGTTAAACATGCCTTTTCCTATGACCTCAAATTACATAAATAAGGATTTACTGAGGAAAATTATAACATGCACATACATAACAATACTTACATAAAAGTGTGCATAACATATTTATTCATAACAACAGCATAAACAACAAAATTTCTAGAAATAAATCAAATTTCCAACAGCAAGTGAATGGGAAAATTGATTGTGTTTGTCAGTAATTAAAAGGAACACACTTCTGATATATGCAACATTGTTGAATCTCAAAACTAGCAAAGCTGTGTGAAATATGTTAGCCATAGATGTGTAAGGTTTCAGTCATGTTAAGTTCTAAGTAGATAAAACTAATATATAGTTGAAGAAATCAGAATGGCAGTTGTCTGTGGGTCTAGGTGGGAAATGTTTAGCAAAAGCAGGAGGTAGCTATGTGGAAATGTTTTTATCTTTATCATGATGAGGGTTACTCTGGCATATGCTTCTGTTACAAATTTTCAAACTGTACATTTAAAATTCCCTCCTGTCTGGTTAGGTGTGGGTTGTGGATTCCTTTATCATTCCATGTAACTGAAATTCATTGGCACAAAATAATGAAAATTTATTGCTTAATTGTGGGTATGTATGTCATTAAAACCAGGTTTTATATTTGAATTGGATTTCACCCACTTCTGTCATTGTGGAACCCATGTTAGAGAGAAGTAAATACCTGGAGCATTTTTATTTTATAAAAATGTTTAGAAGCTACCAAAGTGTCAAGTGATAAAAAAGAAAAGAAAATATCACATAGAGACTAGGTACAGTGTTTCTTTATTTCACAGTTAATGGGATAAAGCAAGGTTCATGGTTAAATGCAACATCTAAGATGACAAGAGTTGTGGGTAGAAGGAGGGCAATATATATCAATAATCCAATATACTATGGATGCACCACATAAACAGATTGAAAGAAAAAATTCAAATGATCAACTCTATAGATGGAGAAAAAGCATTTGACAAAAACAACACCCTTTCTGGATAAAAACACTACAAAACATAGTAACAGAAGTAAATTTCCTCAACATGATATAGGGTATATATGAAAAACCCATAGCTAACATAATATTCAATGAAGAAATTCTAAAAGCTTTCCCCCTAAGATCAGGAAAAAAACAAGGATGCCCACTTTCACCACATCTATTTAACATTGTGTTAGAAATACTTGCTCAAACACTTACAGAAGAAAAAGGTATTAATGGCATCAAAATTGCAAAAGAAGAAGTAAAAATTTCACTATGTGGAGATGACATGATCGTATACATAGAAAGCCCTGAGAAATCTACAACAAAGCTTCTAAAGCTTCTAAATGAGTTCAGTAAAGTCACAGGTTATAAGATCATTGTGCAAAAATCAGTAGGATTTCTGAACACCAAAAATGAGTGGTTTGAGTGGGAAATCAAGAAAAGAAAAACAATTACAATAGCAACTACAAGAATCAAAGTCTAGGAATAAATCTAATGAAAGATGTAAATGACTTATATGCAGAAAACTACACAACACTGTTAAAGGAAATCAAAGATGACTTCAATAAATGGAAGAATATTCCCTGTTCATGGAGAGAAAGACTCAAAATCATTAAAATGTCTTTCCTACCCAAACTGATCTACAGATTTAACACAGTCCCAATAAAAACCACCATAACAATTCTTTATTGATTTGGAAAAACTAATTATGCAATTTATCAGGAAGGGCAATATGCTTCTAATAACCAAAGACATGTTGAAAAAGAAAAATGAAATCAGAAGAATCACACTACCTGACATTAATACATACTGCAAAGCCACAGTGGTCAAAACTATATGGTATGGACAAAAGGATAGACATACTGACCAATGGAAGCAAATTGTGAGTTGTGATAGAGATCCGTGCATATACAGTCAACTGATATTCAACAAGGCCACCAAGCCCATTCAACTGGGGGACAATGGACTCTTCAACAACTGGTACTTGGAGAACTGGATGTCCATATCCAAAAGAATGAGAAGGAACACCATCTGCCATCTTATACTAAAGTAAACTCGGTTGATCAAATATCTAAATATAAGAGCCAAGATCATAAAGATCTTGCAAGACAAAGTAGGGAAGCCTCTACAAATCTTGTAATAGGAAATAGTTTTATGACTTTTCCACCCAAAATATGATCAGCAAAAGAAAAGATAGATAAATGGGACCACCTCAAAATTGAAAACCTTTGCACCTCAAAGGAGTTTGTCAAGAAAGTGAAAAGGCAGCCTGCTCAATGGGAGAAAATATTTGGTAACCCTATATCTGATTGGGTCCTAATATCCTGCATATATAAAGAACCCCCCCAAAAAAAAAAAAAACAAAAAACCAAAAACCATAAAACAAGCCATTTAAAAAATGAGCAAGTGATTTGAATAGACACTTCTCCAAAGATGAAATAAAAATGGCTAAAAAGCACATGAAAAAGGCCCAACATCACTAGCTATTAGGGAAATGCAAATTAATACTATAACGAGATATCACCTTACACCAGTCAGACTGGCAGCTATTAAAAAAAGAGAGGACTACAAGTGTTGGAGAAGATGTGGAGGAATGGGAACCCTTATCCACTGCTGGTGGGGATGTAGAATAGTGCAACCATTCTGGAGGACAGTATGGCAGTTCTTCAGAAAACTAACTATAGCAGCCATATAATCTAGCAAGTCCACTTCTGGGTATATAGCCAGAAGAATAGAAAGCAAGGACAGATATATGCACACCACTGCTCATAGTGGCATTATTCACTATTACCAAAAGTTGAAATCAACCCAAATGCCCTTCAACAGATGAATATATAAACAACTTGTGGTAAATACATACAATGGAATATTACTCAGCTGTAAGAATGAATTAAGTATTAACACATGGGATGAATCTTGAAGACCTTATGTTGAGTGAAGAAAGCCAGGCACTTAAGGATAAATATTACAGGACCTACTGATATGAATTAAGCAAACTGAGCAGCCTCACAGAGCTGGAGTATGGAAATAGGTTTACAGGAAATAGAAGGGAAGAAGAAGGTGCTGAGCCAATGCCCATTAGGGCAAAATCTATGATAAGTTGGAAGTGTGTAGTTATGCAATGGTAGTCCATGACAGTGGTGCCATGATACTATTGGGTTAGGCAGTGCAAGTATATAAGATGGGTAGGGTATGGAGGGGTGTGGGACTGTCCATGGAACTGGGGGAAGGGTTGGAGGATGGAGTGGTGGACACTGGGGATTGGAGGGTATGTGGTTAAAACTACAATGTTGGGAATGCTCTTTTGGCAATAGGGCAAAGTAAGGTTACTGGTTTAGGGCATTGGATGTGAGGGCATTAGGGACAGGGTGCATCTGAAACAGGCTTCTACAGAGTGTGTAAGTGTTCATCTTGACATAAGATGTTATATAAGGGCATAGAGATCCACATAATGAATGGAGGTGTTGGATTCCCATCTGGGGGAGGCCCACTATGCTCTCAAATAGAGGGGCAGGAGTCTCTCGAGAGTATGGGGGTGCCCAATAGGGGAGGACAGACCAGTGAGTGTATCAAGCCCTCAGTGTTGTTACAAGTATATCTGAATCTGGTCCTGCAAAGAGTGAAGTCTGGTGGTTGCTATGGGTCCTGAAGGGAGGGTGAGGGAGAAATAAAATAGATGGAACAGGTGGCATTTTGAGGATGATGTAAGTGTTTTACATGATCTTGCAATGATGGGCACAGGCCAAGTTAAATATCATCAAAATTTATAAAAGTGTACGACTATGCTTATTAGCTTTTGCTCTTCAAATTGAAACTTAGCCTAGTGTTGTGAGGTGCCTAAGAGTTGCTTCCTGAGAGCCTCCTTCTTGCTCAAATATGGCCTCTCTCTAAGCCAAACTCAGCATATAAATGCGTTACCTTTCCTCCACTGGGGGACATGAGTCCTGGGGATGAGGGTCCCTGGTACCGAGGGATTACTACTAAGCACCAACTAGCAATGCAACTGGAAAAATACCTCAAATAAAAGGGTGAAAGTTAAAGAAAAATGAGTTTATATGGCTAAGAGACTTCAAAGTGAGTCAGAAGGTCATCCCAGAGGTAACACTTATGCACATCACAGCAGGATCTCATAGACTGCAAAAGTAGATACTATCCCAAATAATGGGCCTCCTGGGGGCTCTGGAGACACCCAGGTCCTATGGTCAGAGCAGATAGTTCTGGAGTTCAGTGCCTTGCCATTGGGCACTACTTTGGAGTTTGTGCTCATGACAGTGACAGAGTTGGACTCAATTATGGCTTTCCTACACATGGCTCATCGGTCCCTTCTATTTTAACCTATACTTTTTGCTGGAGTTTGTAGGTATACATCCAAGAGACTGGAATCTCTGGGCTGTCCATGTGCCAGCTGGGCCTGTACCCTCAGCAGAGTTGCAACACCTACTCTCCAGTTTGTTAGACTCACCCAGGGCCACTAACAAGGAGGTGATGATCGACAACCACCATACCAGGGAAATGAGAGAGCCTACAAGTGCAAGTAAGAGAGTCCCATCCATCAGCTGTATGGGATCGAAGCCCCTTTCAATTAGAGGTGTATTGGATATCACCATCCCTGAATAATCAGGATTGGCGTATAAAATATGGACTAGAGTGTACTTACTGGTATTCTACTGTAAACATATTGTGATTCTAGCAATGAAAGAATTAGAACATTGATGTGGGGGCAGTGGCCACTAGAGGCTCTGGGAGTAGGGAGCGGGAAAAACAGTTGTAATACGGGGACTTTTTCGGGACTTGGGTATTGTCCTGACTGACATTGCAATGCCATTTTATATTGTCCCATAAGATGCAGAAATGTCTGAGAGAGCAGGTAGACTACAAGGTGAACTATGGTTCATGCTAACTGGAAATGTCCCAGGATGCGTTTTTCAATTGCAATGAATGTGCCACACTAATGATGGATGTTGTTTACATGGGAAGGGTTTGGGAGGTGTGGAGAGTGTGGCATTTGTTAATCCTTATATTTTTTGTGTAACATTTATGTAATCTAATACCTTTTAAAGAATTAAAAAAATAATAATAATAAAACAGTGCAAAAAATGAAAACTACAGATCATTCTATTTATTAACTAGACGCAAAACTGAAATAAAATTAATTAAAATATAAGATTGTTATTAAGTTTGGTTTATATGAAAGATGCAATATTGGCTGTGGTAGAATAAATTGTGTATCCCAGGGCGAAAAATATTGTTCACCTTAATCCAATTCCTGTGAATGTGAACCCAATGCAAACAGGGTCTTTTGAAGGTATATTTTTGCTAAAGTGTGGCCAACTTAACAGGGTGGGCCTTAATATGAATTTCTGGAGTTCCTCATAAGGAGATTGAAATTTAAAGAGAAAGCCATGGCTAAAGCAACATGCTGGATGTCTGTCGAACCTGGAAGAGAAAACAGATGACAACATCACATGCACTGCCATGTAAAAGAAAAGCAAAGAACCCAAGGATCACCAGCATCTAACTGCAGAATGCCATAGACTTTGGGGAGAAACCATCACCTTGCTGACAACTCAGTTTTGGGCTTCTCCTAGACTCAAGACTGTGAGCCAATAAATTCCTGTTATTAAGTTAACTCATTGTATGGTATTTGTTTTAGCAGACAGGAAACTATGACATTGCCTTAACAGTAGAAAATAAGTCAATGTGATTCAACACATTAAAATAATTTTTTATATGCATAATGCTAATCCTAAACATTTTATAAAATTTAACCCCATTCCTCATGTTTTAGTTTGTTAAATGCTGCCAAAGCAGTATACCAGAAATGGCTTGGCTTTTAAAATGGGGATTTGCTAAGTTAAAAGTTTGCAGTTCTGAGGCCATGGACATGTCCAAATCAAGGCATCATCAGGTAAAACTTTCTCCCTGATTTACAGCTGTGAAAAAACAGGCACATGTTGGTGTCATCAAAACATGCTTTTCTCCAAGATGATCAGGCTCATGGAGATGCTCATCCCTCTCTTCTCTTCTGGGCTTCATTTCTTTCTAATTCATGCCATTTTCTCAGTGGCTTTTCTCTCTCCTGGATTCATTGACTTCGGATTCTGGAGGTTCTCTCTGTCTCTGTGGCATTTCTCTGAATCTGCAGATTTTTATTCCTCAGTTTATAAAGAACCCCAGGAAGATGATTAATCACCCTTGGTCAGGCAATTTACTCATAAGCCCTTAACTGAAGTGATTTAATCAAAAGCTCACACCTGCAATAGGTTCATAGGCACAAGAGTAGATTAGCTTTAAACAGGGTCCTGTGGTTCTCACACAAGAGCCAAACTGCCATTCCAAGGGTAAAAGAAACTTGAGCATCTTAAAAACATAAGGAAAATTGCAATCACGCTTTCTAAAGCTACAAAGAAACTAAACTGAAACATATATTTAATGGTGAAATTTTATAAGCCTTCCAATTGTAATCAGGGAATGAGCATGATATTTGTATGGCAACTTCTGTCCATTTCTGCTCTATGATTGTATAGTGCAGTTACACATATATGATATGGTACTTTTTCTGTAGGGATGTTATCCTTTCCCAAAGTTTATTTCACACTCACACACACACACACACACACACACAGGAACACTTGAGTTTTACTCGAGGTGATTTTCTAATATAGTTATCTTACTTGCTTCTTCTCTCACGAAAAAAGATATGATCCAACTAAATAATAACTATTCAAAACATTAATAATAAATTTAATGTGTCATTTTATTTTAATGGAAGTAAATTTAATATGATCAAATTATTAGATCTGAAGTGCACTAGATAACATTCATTATCTATCCCTAATATTTGAATTATTAAAAAAATGTATTTTTGTTTCTTTTCATTAGTAATTACTTTACTTTGAAAAATGCTAAATATTTTCTCACCAAATACAGTATCTTAGAAGTAATAAATATATAATTACTTAAAATATAAATAGTAAATATTCTGTAAGAGAAACCAGAGAACAGAGATGGAAAGATGAAATAATGGTATGACAATCTAAAAAATGACTTTCTTGAGAACAACCAAGAACTTAAATTCCCTGTATTAGGCATAGCAACTCAGCTTTAACCAGCTTCCAATATTTAGTATTATGTTTCGTATCCAAAACAGATCATCTGCAATTCCAAACACTAGTTACAAGCAGGCTTTGAAAAGTCCATATTTCCCAAGTTTCCCTTTCCAAGCACTTGAAAATGCAAAAGAGCCAATGTATGTTTATTTACCCACTTCCGTAATTATTCATTTCCTTTCTATCATAAATATGACATGGAGTTTATCTTTTACAACATGGTTCTCCTGTTTTATTTTCACACATATACACATATTCACATGGATTTTGTAGCAGTGCTCAATCTCTCTTGGTTCTCCCTACATCTTATTGGCTTCCCTTCTCATCTTTAGAGAATTGAAGCACGAGTCCCACTGCTTTATCATGTGGGAATTATGTAAAGCCAGATACGGATCAAGAGAGAGAAGATGAATAAGTTTTAAAGATTTTTTTATACTTACAGTTCCTAGAGTGGATTATAATACACTTACGCAGGGACATGGGGAGAAGTAAAGGATTTATGAGGAAGAACAGAAAGAGAGAGGGCATGCTACACTAGGGTGGAATTGGCAGGCTATATCTGAAAGTGGTGTTTCCCCTGCTACTTTGGGGTTATTTATTTATAGGAGGATGTGGTCGGAACTATAGGCAGACCTTAATTTATTGCACTTCTAAGATCATGTTTTTCACAAATCAAAGATTTGTAGCAACCCTGAAACAAGCAAGTTTATTGGCATCATTTTACCAACACCCTATGCTCACTCTCTGTCTCTGTGTAAAATTATGGTAATTCTCACAATATTTCAAAGTTTTTCATTATTATTATACCTGCTATGGTGATCTGTGATCAGTGATACTTTATATTATTATTGTAATTGTATTGAACTGCATTCATATAAGATGAAAAAATTAATCAATAAGTAATCCATGTGTTCTGACTACTCCACCAACTGTCCAAACCCATGTCTTTTCCTCTCCTCAGGAGTCCCTGTTCCCTGAGGCACAACTATATTGAAATTAGGCCAATACATAACCCTACAATTGTGTCTAAGTGTTCAAGTAACAGGAAGAGTTGCATACCTGTCTCTTTAAATCAACAGCTAGAAATTATTAAATTTAGTGAGGAAGTCATATAGAAAGCCAAAGTAAGATAAAAGCTAGGCCTTTTACAATAAATGGTTAGCCAAGTTGTGAATGCAAATTAAAAGTTTTGAAGGAAATGAAAAGAGCTTCTCTGGTGAACCCATGAATGATAAGAACGTGAATCAGCCTTATTGCTGATATGGAGAAAGTTTTAGTGGTCTGGATAGAAGATCAAACCAGCCACAACATCCCTTAAGTCAAAGCCAACTGGAAAGCAAAGGCCTAACTCTCTTCAGTTCTATGAAGGCTAATAAAGTTGCAGAAGAGAAGCCTCAATGTACAATCTGTCAGTTAATGAGGTTTAAGGAAAAAAGTAATCTCTATAACAGCAAGATAATAGCTGATATAGAAGCTATGAGAAGTAAGCCAGAAGACCTAGCTAAGTTCATTGATGAAGGTGGCTACACTAAAGCACATATTTCCAATATAGATGAATCAAACTTACACTGGAAGAAGGTGCTGTCCAGGACTTTCATAACTAGAGAGGAGGCTTCATTGACTATCTTCAAATTTACAAAAGACAGGGTAACTCTCTTCTTAGGGGGGAGGGGGGGCTAATGCACCTGGTGACTTTAGGTTGAAGCCAATGACCAGAAAGGATTTAGGATGTAACATAAATTTAGTTGACAAAGCAGTCGCAGCTTTTGAGAGGATTGACTCTAATTTTGAAAAATTTTTTATTGTATGTAAAATGCTATGAAACAGCATTGCATGTTACAGAGAAGGCTTTTGTTAAAAGAAGAGTCAGCTGATGCAGTAAACTTCATTGTTGTTTTATTTTAAGAATTTCCCACAGCCTCTCCAAACTTCAAAACCCCCTTGTTACTGAAATGTGGCCTCTCTCAAGGCCACACTCAGCAAATAAACACACTACCTTCCCCACAATGTACTCCCAGGGATGAGCCTCCCTGGCAGTGAGGGATTATTAATAAGCACTAACGAGGGATGCATTTGGAAAAAAGACCTTGACCAAAAGGGGGAAACATTAAATAGAGACAGAGTTTTTATAGCTATGAGATTTCAAAGTGCATCAGGAGGTCATTCCAGAGGTTATGTCTATGCAGGTCTTAGCCAGATTTTATTAACTGCCACCATAAACAAAGCCTTAAACAAGAGTGCTCCCCAGGGGTCTAGGGACATCCAGACATGAGAGGCAAGGCACAGAGCCTCATGACAATACCTCTTTGGTTGGAACTATTTAGGAATATATGACCATCTGTTTCCCTAATATAACACATTTATATTCATTTATAATTCCCCTACCCATAATTTTTCTAGTCTTTTTATTTGAATCAATAATTCCCAATAGGCCCATTAAATATATCTCTCATAGTCTTAAATTTTAAGATTCTTCATATGCTGGTTGAGCCCTGAATCCCAGCAGAGTAGTGGCCAACTCCTCTCCTGTTTTTCAAAATTCCCTGAACAACCAACAAAATGATGATGATGGAAAATTCCCATCCCCCAAAACAAGGAATATCTACAACTTCAAGTAAAACAATTCTTTCCATCTGCCCCATAATATCTAAGTCCCCTCTCAGCCTAAAGCAGAGAGGACAGCATTACAAATCCCTCAATATTGAGGAATTAGGAAACATAATGGGGAGAGTGTAACTATGGACCAAAGTAGATTTCTTGTGATTTTGGTTGTGTTAATGGGAAAACTTGTAACATTGATATAAAAACAGTGGTTGCCAGGGATTCAGAAAGGAGGTGTAGGGATAAATGGGTGAAGAAGAAGGCA
This sequence comes from Tolypeutes matacus, assembly GCA_026826555.1. NCBI lineage: Eukaryota > Metazoa > Chordata > Mammalia > Cingulata > Chlamyphoridae > Tolypeutes > Tolypeutes matacus. The sequence goes on along the minus strand of JAKSZT010032197.1, from coordinate 288,140 downwards.
TATTAGGGTTGGTGAGATTTTTCTGTATGATACTGCAATGACAGACTGATTATAGTATGCATTTGTCAAGGCCTATGGAACTGTACAGCACAAAGTGTAAACCACAGTGTAAGCTATAGACTTTGGCTAGTAACTATGCTTCAATATTGGTTCACCAAATGTAAGAAAAGCTCCACACTAAGCTAAAATATTAATAATAGAGGAAACTATGTGTATGGGCGTGTGTGTGGGGGGGAATAATGTGGGAATTCTCTATACTTTCAGTGTAAGTTTTCTGTAAATGTTAATTTAAAACTTCTATAATATAAAGTTTATTATTACAAAAATAAAATAAATAAATAGATAAATAAAAATAAAAATGGAAAAAACTCAATGGCAGATCCTCAAGGGATAAGAACAATTTTATATCTATAAATAACTGTATTTGCATAGCGATAACTAACATACCAATGCATCAGCCCAGATAAACTGTACTCCACAAATTCATACATGAGAATTAAATGCTCATTACTTTGTGTTAGTGAGACTTTTATATTGTTATACAGAATTATCTGACTGAGAGTTTCAATCATAATGTCCATCAGTCCAATTGTCTGGAAGACAATATAAAGCTTTGCCAATGCCTGAGTGTGACTATTCCAACTATCTAATCCGTAATTGAAAAAATTCACATGAGGTTGTCTGGTGAGTGAGGTCAACTCCTCTGAAAAGTAGGTGGAAATATTTTTAAAAAACACACAATTTAACAACCAATCCATAAAATAAGAATACATTAAAAAATTAAAACGTATTTGGAAATGAAGGAAAACAAAAACAAAGCATATCAAATCTTTTGGGATGCAATGAAAGCAGTTCTCAGGGGGAAATTTATAGTTAAAAATGCCTACATTAAAAGATAATAAAGATCTCAAAGAAATATTGTAACTTCATATTCTTTAGACTAGGAAAAAGGAGAGAAAACTATTCCATATTTAGAAAAATAAAATGATAAATATTAGACCACATACAATGTAAAGAGAGATCACAAAAACAATAGAATCAACTAACCCAAATATTTGTTCTTTGAAAAGATTAAGGAAATCGATGAAGTTTTAACTAGATTTAGCAAGAAAAAAGTAGGATACTCTAATTCCTAAAATCATAAATGAATGTGAGGAGATTACTATTAACTTTATAGAAGTAATGAGAATTATATCAGATGACAACAAACAATTGTACACTAAAAAATTAGATAACCTAGATGAAATGGACAAAGTCTTAGTATGACATAAAACTCCAAAACTGTCTCAAAAAGAAATAGAAAATATAAACAGAATTGTAAGAAATAAAACGATTGACTCAACAGCAAAAACCTGATTAGATTAGTGAACAAACTAGGTACCTCAAAGAGAGTGTTCCTCCAAAAAGATACTGAAAACATGAGCAAAACCTGTCAGGGTATACTTTAATGGAAATCTAGAAAATAATCAAAGCTCTAAAGCAACCAAGCAAATGCTCAATCAAGAAGAAGGTGACTTGTTCATGACAAGAGACCATTGTGGTATTTTGAGCTAGCTACCTTCCCAGTGTGGCAGTGGTTTTAAAGATTGCATCCCACATTTTCACTGATATAGCCTGGTTCTAGAGGTAAGAACCAGGGAAGAAAAGATGAGGAATTAATTTGGGTGACAGGGACTTTGAATAGCTGTCTTGTCTTACAGGGACCAAGGTGGGATCCATACTCAGAAAGATAAGAGAAGACCATAAGCTATCTCCTCCAGGTGATATTTAGTTTTAGCTCTTATATACATCTTTGATCCTTTTGCATTATATTGTATCTACATCAGAATACATGCCTTGAATAAATTCCAACTTCATTCTTTTGCATTTGGATATACCACTGTTTCAGCAGCATTTCTTGAAAGAAAACAATTCTTTCCCCATTGAATGGTGCTAGAAACTTTGTTGAAGTTAAGTTGACCATAGATGTGTGGATTGATTTCTGGACTCTCAATTCTATTCCATTGGCTTATATTTACATCCTTCTGTCTATTTTGATTACTGCAGCTTGTAGTAAGTTTTGGAATAGGTAAGAGTAAGTCTACCAACTTTATGCTGATTTTTCAAGATTGTATACAAGAAAAAAGAAAAGAAAATACTCTTCTTGTCTTCGCATATTTGCTTTCCTTAGAGTATTGCTTCAACACTTAGCCAGGCTTTTTACAACTCCTGACTTTGTTATCACTCCTTGCTTATATTGAGCCTAAAGATCCTTTATCATTGATGAACTGATGGGTTGAATTGTGTCCCCAAAATGATATGTTCCAATGTTAAACCCCTTAAAGTCCTTTGAATGTAGTCATGTTTGAAGTAGGGACTTCAAAGATGTGATTACTATGAGGTCAAACTGAATTAAGATAGGCCCTAATCCAATATGACTGCTGTCCTTATAATAAAAGGTGCCGTGCAATCATGAAGCTAGAGACTGAAGTGCTGCAGCTTCAAGGCAAGGAAAAACAAGATTTGACCAAAATCCATTAGAAACTAGGGAGAGTGAGCATGGACTTGCTGACACCTTTACTTTGGACTTCTAGCTCTACACCTGTAAGAAAATATATTTTTTCCTAAGTCACCAACTTTGTGGTATAACATAACGGCAGCCCCAGGTAACTAATAAAGTTTTTGATGGAAGTGGCATTTTAAGTGCTTGATGGTAAAACTCTTGATTTCCTTGAAATGCCTGTTGGTAGAAATCTAACTAGTAACTTTTATATTACTGTGATATATTTGTCACAATGAAAAATCATGTATTATCATTAGAAATTATCATTAACTATGGTAAGATTGTGTTTTGCTTTGTAAGAAACTGCCAAACTTTCTTCCAAAGTGGCTGTCATTTTTACATTCCCATGACCAATTAATAAGAGTCTTATTGCTCTTTGTTTTAATTTCCTTGAGGCCAATACATATACCATGCAAATATTTGGCTTAAACAATGGTAATTTATAGACGCATGGTTTTGAGGCTAGAAGAAGTCCAAAATCAAGGTGTCATCAAAGTGATGCTTTCTTCCAGAAGACTACAGCAGTCTGAACCAGATGCAAGTGATCCTTGGTTCTTGGCTTTTATATAACATGACAGTGCACATGAAAGCTCTCATGCCTTCTCCCTCTTCATTCAGGTTCCATCAGCTTGCAACTTCTGGCTTCTCCTTCTACCTTTATCTTTCTCTGTGACCTTTCCTAGCAGACCTTCAGTAAGAGGATTAAGACTCATACTGATTCAACTGGGTCTGACCTTAACTGAAGTAACTTCATCAACAGATTCTATTTACATAGTTCACACATTTAAGAACATGTTTTTCTGGAGTACATAGCTCTAAACCACTACACTATATGTCTTTACCAGGAAATATTATTGTCAATGTAGCTATTTTCATCCATTCTAATAAGTATGCACTTTGATCTGTTTTTTTTTTTTGAATTTGCATTCACTCAATAATTATAGTGGATTGAACTTTGATGGAATGAATGGATTTTATAAATGGATATATTTTGCAAGTTTGCTGCAGTGGACTTCTTGTGGTGGGTTGAATTGTGTACCCCAGGCTAGACATGGTCTTGGTCTTGAACCACATTCTGGTGGGTGTGATCCTATCATGAGTGAAATCTCTACAAGTTGTTACTTTAATGTGTAGCACAACTGAACCAGTTTGGGATTTAGTCTGGATTATTGGTGTCCTCTATAAAAAGAGTGTAATTAAGATGAAGAGAGAACAAATGGGGAGCAGGATGAAGGTAGAACTTAATGGAACCCAGGAGAGAAAGAAGATGCCACCATGTGCATGTCCAGGTAACAGAAAAACCAAGGAACCTACATTGCCAACCAGCAAAAAGATACCAACTCCAGAAGGAAATACACCTTCTAGCCTCTCAAAACTTGAGACAATAATTTCCTGTTGTTGTAACACACTGAATGGTATTGTTTTACCAGCTAGGAAACTAAAACAACCATTTTATCAAGTGCACATTTGCAATCAGAGGATATATTGGAGATACAGCTACTGCTTTTTTTGGTGATGTTTTCCTTATTTCTAATTGGGCTGTTTGTTTACTAATTGTTGAAATTTAAGAGTTATTTATTTATTTAGGCTACAAAAACTTTACCAGATATATATTTTGAAAATATTTTTCTCCCATTCCATCCATTTTCATTTCTTTTCTTCAACAATGTCTTTTGCAGAGCAGAAGTTCATAAATTTAGTACTATCCAACTTGACTTCCTTTTTGGGATTGTGCTTTTTGTTTTGACCTTAAAATATGTCACCAGTTCCCAAAACACATATAGATGTGGTTCTGTCTTTCTTCTTGAACTTTTATAGCTCCAAATTTTGCATTCAACTGGATGGTCGATTTTGAAATACTTTTTGTTAAAGGTGGTAAGTTCTGTGTCTAAGTATGTTGTTTTCTTTTTTTTTTCCATATGGACATCCAGATTTCCAGCACTTGTAGTTGAAAAGAATATTGAATTATTAAATTTCCTTTGCTCTTTTATTAAATGCCAGTTCCCTCTTTTAGTGTATTTTTATGGACACTATTCTATTTCATTTATCTGTGTGTTTGACAGTATCATACTGCCTTAATTATTGTTAGTTGAAAATATGTCTTGAAATAAGGTAATGTGGGTAATCTTAATTTGTTTTTCTTCAATATGGTGTTGGCTATTCTTGGCCTTTGGCGTTTCCACATAAACTTTATAACCAGTTTGTCAATAGCTACAAAATAGTTACTATGAATTTGATGGAAATTGTATCTATAGATCAAGTTAGGTTTTTTAATGTCTGAATATAATGGTGCTTCAAGTCACTCAACATGGAATATTTCTCTGTTAATATAGATATCCTTTGAATTATTTCATCATTATTTTGTAGTTTTCCACAAGTATACAAATTATATTTATACATAAGTATTATTTTTTTGATATGCTAGTATAAATGCTATTGCATTTTAAATTTCAAAATCCAATTGTTCATTGCTGGCAAATAGGCAAGCAGTTAACTTTTGTATTTTAATTTTGTATCCTGGGAACTTGCTAAACTTTCTCATTAGTTCAAATAGTAGCTGTGTGTGTATGTGTGTGTATGTGTGTGATGATGATTTTTGCAGGATTTTCTACAAGCAAGCCTCTGTGAAAAGTTTATTTTATTTATTCCTTTCCCAACTGTAATTTTGTGCTAATAAGTGTTTTGGGTACGATACTACACAAGACAGTTGGGCTAGGGAGAATTTGCCTTTTTTCAGATTTCAAGGGAAATGTGCAGTTTCTCACCATTTAGTATATTAACTACATACTTTTGTAGATGTTCTTTATAAATTTGAGCAAGTTTTCCTCTATATTTTGCTGCAAGTTTTTTTTTAATCATGAATGGTTATTGGATTTTCAAGTGTTTTTCTGTGTTAAATGATATGATCATATGATTTATCTTCCTGGAATTCAGTTTTTCAGATTTGAACTAGCTTTACATACCTGGAATGAATCCAAATTTGTTATCCTGTATAACACATTTCATACTTTATTGAATCAATTTTCTAATATTTTTGAATATTTTTTCACCTATTTTCATCAGAGATAATGGTGTGCTATTTTCCCTTGTCATTTATTGGTTTAGTTTTAGAATTATGGTAATTCCATTCTTAAAGAATGAATAAGGAAGTGCTCCTTTTCTTTCTATGTCCTCAAAGAGGTTGTGGAGAATTGATGCCTAATGTGTTGGAAGATTATTACATATTGCATTATTTTCTCTAGTAGATATAAGATTATCCAGATTATTTATTTATCTTTGTGTGAGTTTTGATGGTATGTAGCTTTCAAGGCTTTGTTTTACTTCATATAAAATTATTCATAGTATTCCTTTATTAACCATTTAATGGCCATGGGATGAAAAGTTATAAGCCATTTTCATTTGTTTGTTAAACATTTTAGTTGGAAATAATAGCACACAGAAAAGTTATAAAAAATAATACAAAACCCTGACAGTAAACTCTCCCACAAACCCCTACCCTAGACACACAGATCCATTAACTTTTAATATTTTGACACATTTTCTGTAGTATTCTATCTATACATCTATCTATAAATTTGTCTCTCAATCTATTTATCTATTTATTTAAATATTTGAAAGTAGGTTGTACATATCATGTTTCATGAACTAATGGTACTCCCATGTAAATTTCCTAAGAACAAGAAAATCCATATACATAAATACCTTATTATACCATTATCATATTCAAGAAATTTTACATTGATATAAAACTTTCTATCTATAGTCCATTTTTTCATATGTCCCAAATGTATAAATTCTTTTTTTTCATTTTGTTATTGGTAGCATCCTCTCTCATTTTATCTTCATTAAACTGGTTATAAATTTAGCATAGGTATTGATCTTTTCAATGAACCAGCTTTTGGTTTTCTTGAAATTCTCTATTGTTTTCCTATTTCAAATTTCACTAAAGTCTGCAATAATTTTACTTATACAATTTAATTTTGCATTAAATTAAATGCTTATCTTGCTCCTATTCTCAAGTTTCCTAAGGTGAAAATACATTTTATTAATTTTTTATCTTTCTTCTTTTCTAATATGTAATTTTAATACTATGAGTTACACTGTAAACATTGGTTTGGCTGTATCCCAGGCATTTTGATAAGTTGCCTTTTTATTTTTCTTCCTTCAAAATATTGCTAAAATTCTTTTAAGTTTTCTTCTTTGACTCGTGATTTTCAGACATACATGTTTAATTTTAAAATATTTTGTATTTTTTAGCACTTTTCTGTTATTCCTTGATAATGTATTAATTCTTTTGGTCTGAGAACTTATTTTGAATGTGATTTCTATACATTTAAATTTGTTAAGGTGTTCTTTATATACAAGAATGCTGTCTTTCTTGGTGAAAGTTCCATGTCTGCCTGAAAGAATGTCGATTTTGCTTTTATTAAATAAGGCATTCAATAAATATCCATTGGGTCAAATTTAAAATGTTGTTAAGGTCAACTATACCCTTACTAATTTTATATCTTCTTTATCTTTCAAATAAGAAAGATAGTTGATGAAGTCAACAACTATAATTCTTCTTTCAGTTCTTTTGCTTCTTGCTTCACACATTTTGAAGCTCTGTTTTTAGGTGTATACACATTTAGAGTTGTTATTTACTCTTGGGCATTTGTATCCTTCATCATTAGGTAAAATCACTATTTATCCTTGATAATCTTGTAGGTTCTAAAGTTTGATTATTCTCAAATTAATATAGCTTCTCAACTTTCATTTGATTAATGTTAGTGTGATATCTCTTACTCTACTCTATAACATTTAAATTATCTGTGTATATATAAATTGAGTTTCTTCCACAAAATACATTTTTGGGTCTTTCTATTTATCCACTTTTGTTATCAGAGATGGTATCTAGGTTCTTGACTATGTCACATAAAGGAATTTAAGGACACCCCATAGGTAAACAAGGGAGAAAAGGGTTTATTCAAAAACAAGAAAAGAGTTTGTACACAACCCAAGACATGGGTGCAGGCATGTTACAAGTTGAGATGCTTGTCCCCTACCTAGGAGCTTCTGGTTTTATTGGCTGTCATTGGGTTAGGGTTTATACCAATTGGAATATTTAGGACATTATGGAGAAAATTCATTGGTGGTTTGATTTTTAAGGGTTTTTGTCTGGTTGTGATTGCATTCTGGCCTTTGCTCTTGAGTCCTGATAGAATTTGCTGCATGTGGGGCTTATGAAAATAGGTGGGTAATGTGGGAATATCTTTTTTATTCTTCTGGGCAGATGGGTGAATGGTACAAGCTGCATTCCTACAATTTGTTTGTGCCCATTGGCAGGATGCTGCTACTGGGTGGTGTTTGTGTGGACATTTATTAGGTTTTCTGCCTCTCCTGTTTAGGTCTGTATTCTATCCTGCCTCACTTTGACAATTTACTTTTCATAAATTAAATTTATTTTACAGAGAACATGGCCCTTGATTTTGAGCAGTGTTTAGACCATTCACATTTAATGTTGCATTGTCTCTATCCTGATGTTAACTGTTTTCTAATAATTGGATTTGATATTTGTCCCACTCCAACTTTTCTGCCTACTTTTGTTTTAAATGAAAATTGTATATGATTCCCTTTTTTTTTTTTCACTTTAACATTGATTTCATGAAGTAATGTAGCTGTTTGAGAGAACAGGATATTTTAAGACAGTTGAAGGGAGTAAAGTGAAGAGTTACTATATTAGGATATCCTCTGTAATAAAATTCAAGTTCTATAAATTTTAATCTCATTGGAAGTTTAGCACCAGACTGAATGAACACTGGTCAAAGCCTAAATTTTTTCTTTATTGTTTAGAAGCCCTGAACATATTTTCCTTCAGACTAAAAGAAAAGCTGTATAACAGAACCTCATTAGCTTGACTCTGGGTATTTTGAGTACATTTTGTCTAGGCCACAAATATCTTTTATATAATTTCAGTTAATGAAAGCAAACTGGCATTGTAGCAAAGAATTTGAAACCTAGGTAAGATGTGAATTTGCAAAAAGTTATCTTAGGTGTGACAATGCACATTCCCTCCAGGGTTCAGCCCCTATCTAGTCTCACCAGATTCTCTCAAAAGATAGCTGGAGACAATTCTTATTTCTCCAGGAAGACTGCTAGGTTTCAATTCCTTGAAATATCAAACTAATAAGGTTTTGTTTTATTAAATGTTTGTATAATTACAATGTGAAATATTTTTACATGTATTTGTCGTTAAGGTCTCATTAAAATCTGTGAGATGGGTCATAAAGAATTGAAAGTCAAGAGAGGTAAGTTCATTGAGGGTGGTGGGCCACACTGTGGGAGATGTTTGTGTGGAATGTGGTGGGAGGTGTGGGAGGTGGGCAACATGGGAATCCCAGTGGGTTCCATGTAATATTTTGGGTAATCTAAGCACCTCTTAAAATACATGTATATATATATATAAATAACATTTTGTAAGCAAATACACATATATGCATATATATTTATATATCATTT
>JAKSZT010032197.1:239566-278700 GCA_026826555.1 Tolypeutes matacus | reverse complement strand
TTTTGTAAGCAAATACACATATATGCATATATATTTATATATCATTTTGCAAATGTTTGTATGTATTGTGAGAATTTTGATTTTTACCCATAATTAAAAAAAATAAATAAAGTCAGGTACCATGATTCCTCCAAAAAAAAAAAATACATATATTGCATTAGTTTCATATCATAGCATTGATATGATACCTGAGTAATAATTATACTATTAAAATATTATGTGTTTTATAGAGAAAAAAAAAAAGAGAGGTAAGTGATAGAAACTAGTGCTCCAGACCACAAAATGAGCCCTGTGGATTCTTGATTCCCACAGTGCAGTTTTTAGGGAAAGGGACAAATACAGTAAGTTTTTACCTTGAAAAAAGGTGATTAAGATATTTTCAGAACCCATATCAAGTGAGTTTAGTTAACTGGGGCAAGTAATTCACAAAAAAGCTATCAGCTTGTCCAAATTAAAAGCCCTGGCCGGGCAGGGTCAGACCCTGGTCACCTGCAGGCAGTGACCGCCATAACAGATTTCTTGGGTATCTGGCTATATTCAATGTGAAGTAAAAATATCCCAGGTCTTACCTCAAAATACAGGCTCTGACTTAGAAGTTCACTTTTAGCTGATTTTTTTTTTAAAATAAGACATCTCACCCCCACAAAAAATCAAGGTTGATACACTTATTTTGGCAATCAAAAATCTAAAAAGCATTAATTACATGTCCAAATGTAAATGGCATTGATGTACAAACCATAATATCAAGAGGAAAAACACATTGAAGTGACAAAAGATGTGGTATGTCTAAATATCTTGAAATTATCATCTAAACCGCAAAGGGAAAAACTGAAAAATTCTGCTTTGTTTTTGCTAGGGACTAAGTGCACATTTCCCTGCTTCCCCTGAACAAAATCATAGAGCTTGCTATATAATAATACACCTAAATCTGCAAATTTTCTCTCAGTACAAAGCCTTAGCTACATACATATAAAATGCTTATTTGTTAATGTAATAATTTCCCTTGCTCTTCCAAGGTGCAAAGCACATGACTTCTAAGACTACAATTAGGGGAAAATCAAAATAAAACAAACAAAAAAAACATTCAAGTTTCAAAACCTGCTCTTAAAATTATTGATAGAACACTCAAATCATTTTTAAATCTCAGTTAAGATAAAGGTGTGGCACTGCTATTTGATTATCAGTCCAGCCTGGCATAATGTACATGACCATATGGTAATTTGAGGGACTAGAGAAAAAACTTAAAAATGAACTATATTTGTGAATGGCTGAATAAAGTAATTAATTACAAGTAAGTTTAAGTCTATATTCTGCTGAAGAACTTTTACATTCTCAGTCAACATCTAACAATAATGGTATCTAATAGGCTCCAAGAATCCTATCTGGTTAAAAGATGGTGCAACAGATTAAAAAGCAGCCAATTGAGAGCAAGTGGTTAAGCACTTGCTTCCCACATGGGAGGTCCCGGGTTCAGTTCCCAGTGCCTTCTAAAAACAAACAAACAAAAAAAACAACAAGCAAACAAATGAAAAAAACCAACTCAGGGGAGCCAATGTGGTTCAGTAGCTGAGCTCTGGCTTCCCACATAAGAAGTCCCGGGTTCATTGCCTGGCTCCTGATAGCTCAAAAAGGAAAAAAAAGGAACCAATTATTTCAGACTAAGTCATTCAGAGCCAAAAATCTGAAGAATGACTAAAATCAAATCTTTATTTTTATAACTGTATAAATGTGATCCATGTGTCCACCACTGGTTTTTCAAAAAGAAACATGCTATGAATAAGCAAATGAAATTTGCCCACTAATGTGTATGGACTCCCTAGCTGTCTCATTGGGGTTAATTACAAACCACTTACAGGAAAACATTTTTAGTATAAATTGTAGAACAATGTTAGGCCATTTAGCTTTTGCACATATATATTGCACTTCTAGCTGATAATGCAGAAAATTTTGCAGTATTACACTGTTAAGCTAGGTTGCATCCATCACTTTAAATTGCATCAATATCATTGTCATCAACGTTGTCAGACTTCACAGTTTTGACTTTTGGGACACTGACAGTATTCAAATATACCAACTTAATGTTCTTATTTTCATCTTCTTCACCACCAAAATACTCCTCCTCTGTTTCCTTCACCCATTTTATAAATGGTTCTGCTTTGACACAAATCTCTTTGGCAACTTCTTTTGAGACATATACTTCTTTAGAGGCCTTTTCTGGCCAGCCAATGATGACATCTTCTTCCAAAAGGTCTGCATCATACGTCTCCATCAAGATATATGGAATCTTGGAGATGAGCTGATCTTGATGCATGGTACCACACACTCCAATCCTTGAAGGCAGTACCACTGAGCCGTTTGTTGTTATAGCACAGTCTTAAGAAATGGCACCTGTATTTCTTAATTTGCTCCCTAATTTCTCATTAAAAAGAACTTCAGTCAAAAGAAGAGGGCCCTTGGGGAGCAGGTGTAGCTCAAGTGGTTGAGTGCCTGCTTCCCATCTACAAGGTCTTGGCTCAATCCCTGATACCTCCTAAAAACAAATAAACAAAAAACCCAGGAGGGCCCTTGGCCAGTCTTTCTGCTTCGGCAAGAATTTCTTTGTCAGATGAGTCAATAATACACCCTTCTTTTTTATTTTTCTTAACAAAATCAAATAAGATGTTTACCCATTCTTTAACAGTCCTTTCCAAATCATCATTGAGCAACAATCATCATTGAGCAACAATCATCATTGGCATGTTCACTGATTTGACCCATTTTGAGTCTGAGCTTTCTCAGTTATATCATCCCCCCAGTCATCATCTTCCTTCTGTTCCATATCATGTGGAGGTGGTGGTGGTGTCTCACTGCTGGATATGGAACCATTTTCTTTATCTTTGTCTTTCTTACTTTTCTTTTCCTTTTCTTTCTTTCCTGTACCCCTGTCACTATTCTCAGGTGGATTTTTGTGAATGAATGTGCAGTTAATGAGGTGTGTCAAGCATGTCTAAATAGCCACAGGCTTTACAAGAATTACCTATTGTTTGCTAGTTTGGGTTTACATGCAGATCTGTTTCAAGATTCTCACACTCAGGAGAGAGAAAAAAAATTTAAATGAATCCATGCAACGTGTCTTGCAGCTTATTCACTTCTTCAGATCCACTAACAATGTAACCGTAATTCTTAATATCAAACCGGGTTTGTGCTCCCAGCTCACAATCAAAATTTTGGGTGGGATACATTGGAGCTGATTAAGTGCTTTTGCAACATCAACCATGTTCACTATAATTGTCTTGATTCCATTTCCTTTGCCCTCAACCTTGGCAATCAGACCAGGCATTTTTTAGGGATAGGACTGGTCTGGTACACAGCAGTGGACGTTTCCTGACATTTTGGTTTATTAGTGGCTTTGTTAATGAGATGAAGAGATCTTTGATTGCAAATTTTTGGTATCTTCTTTCTGGAGAAGAAGCAATGACATCAAAGATTGCAAAAGTTCTTGGTCTCTGACATGAAAAAATTTTTGCCAATGAATCTGTAAGTGTCTTGCTTACATGCTCTGTTTCCCCAAATCAGGTACCAAGGGCTGTGCAAAAGCTCTTTTTCATCAAATAAAGATAAAAACCCACACTGCTGGCCTGGAACTGGGATGAGGTGCCTTATCAATCTGAGCCCGAGTTGTTGGCAGAGAAGCAGGCAGAGAAGCAGCGGAGGAGTGGCCAGGCCAGGTGTCACCACCAAGCAGCGGCAAGAGGTCGTGCCAGCGATGTCCGCGGTCCACATCTGTCAGCTACCTGGATGTGGGAGACTGGGTGCCGTGAGCTCTCAGGGCCCGCAGGGTCAGCACAACAGGGAACTGGGAGGGCTGGGGACACAGGGCCACCTCCCAGCCACTGGACACACTTCTTATATGATTCCATGTTACTTTCTCTCTTGATATATCAATTGTATTCCTTTTAATTGGGCGAGGGAGGATTTTTCCTAGAATTTTGAATATATTTTAGTTAATATAAGCCCACCTTAAAGCAATAATATACCACTTTAAATTTATTAAGGGTAACTTATAACAGAGTGTCCCCAATTCCTCCCTCATATTGCTTGTGCAAATTTCTGCCATTATTTCATCACGTGGGCTCCCAGATTTTCTTTTCTTTTAACTTTAAATATTTCACTACTCTCTCTTCTTATTTGCTTGGTGTATGGTTCACCAGAAAAATCAGTAACAATAATATATATTAGATATGAAAATATTAAGATATTTATTAAATGCATTTGCTCAAACAACCCTGGGCATTCATTATCAGAATTCCATATGGCAGACCTCAAGATGAAACTCAGTAAAGGTGGCATTGAATTCCCCAAGAGAAGTGGGCTTGCTGAACTATAGATCAAACTTATTTCTGACTTCTGGAATCATCTGTTCTTTCTTTAAGGGGTCTAACTGATTGGATGAGGTGATTCCTCTCATGGCTGAAGGCAGCCTGTTTTGTTGATGATAGATATAATCAGCCATATATACAATAAATTGACTAAGGATTTAGATTTCTCTATGAAATATGTTTATAAGTAAAAAGCAGACCAGTACTTGCTTGCCCAAGCAATGGACACATAACCTAGAAAATCTGATGTAATTAACCACCTCTTGTCATCTTGGCACCCACACATACCTCCTTAAACTTTACTTAAGTTCTCTATGAAGACAACATTTATGCTTTTGCCTAACATAATTAAATTGTCTTGTTTACAACCAGAAACACAGTAACTATTTCCCCAAACAAGGATGCAAGTCCTTGGATTATATTCAATCTCATCCTAGATATACTTCAACTTAAATACCATTGACATAAAGCTATGACAACTTTTATCATATGGTAAGGGGATAAGAGAGTGAAAAATGTATTTGCTTTATGTATATATTCAAATGTATTCATTAAAAACGAAGAAAAACATTCATTACCATTATTATCCTCATTTTTGCAACTCTCCAGGTAGTTGTAGGCTTTGTACCTCTTTTATAGTTTTAGTAAGGGTCAGATGAAACTTCACCTTAGAACAGATATCTTCACATGCCCCACACTATTGGATGACTAGAAATTTTACTAAGTAGAATTTTTGTTGAATTTATCTTCCATGCACTGACATACTTTAACAATGAGTGTAAAGTAGTAGACCTACTTTTTGATCACTAGGTCCAATGAGCATAATATATCAGTATACTGGACCAGTGTGATGTCTTGCAGAAGGAAAAGAAAACAAAGTTATTGTGGACTAGATCATAACATGGAGAGTAAGAGTAGTCCCTGAGATAGGGCAGTACAAGCATATTGCTGGTCTTGGCAGCTAAACAAAACTGTTTGTGCTGGTTTATTTTAACAAGTATTGAGAAAGAAAAGTATTTGCCAAATCAATAGCTTCATTCCAGGCACTTTGGAAGGTTATGAAGGTTATGATAATATATGTCATCCTTTAAGATCCCTCTGTTTTCTGTAGAGGCCAAATGGAGTTGAATGGAGATGTGGTAGGAATCACTACTCCTGCATTATTCAAGTCATTGATAGTGGCATTAATATCTGCAATCCCTCTAGGAATGTGGTATTTCTTTTGGTTTAATAGTTTGCAAGTTAGAAAATTTTTAGTGGTTTCCACTTCGCATTTCCTACCAGAGTAGTCCTCACTCCACACATCATGGACACAATGGGAGATTTTGTCAGGTGCTGAGTATTTCTATTCCAAGTATGCATTTTGGAACTAGGGAAAAAATAAGAATGGGACCAAAGATACTCTGGTCCCACTACGAGACAAACCTGAGCTGAAACTCCATAGATCATCCAAAATCCATAAGTTCCTACCCTGACTGGTTGACTACGATGGTATTTTGTGTCTCCAGGAATCAATGTAAGTGCAGAGCCAGTGTCCAGTAATCCCCTAAATGTCTGAATATTTCCATTCTCCCAATGACACCCTTGTAAAAAGCCGTATGTCCCTTTAGGAAGGCTGTGATAAAAATTAACAGTGGAAAAGGATTCTTCCCTAAAGAGTGGAAGTGTAGAAGGGTCCTTCCCAAAGGGACCTAGCCTTCCATTCATTCAAAATATTTTTGGTCTTTAAACTGTCTCAAATATGGGAATTGATTGAGGGTCTATGGCTCTGTTTTTTGTTATTATTGTTGTTATTCAAATTAGACTTTTCTTCACTTGAATTAGACATCTTATGTTTACACAGATCAAATAATAAATTAGTAGAATGCCCATCTATTTAACTTCTAGGTACCATATAGTCAACTAGCCAATGCCACAGGTCTCTGTGAGTCAGATTATACTGACTTCTATTTTGAATCTGCTCTCCATTATTGTAGCCAAGCCTATATTATATTTGGTAATTAAGTGTCCACACTTAGCTCCTGCCAACAGAGGAACTGACCTTTACCATTGTTTTTAAGGATCCAAGTTCAGTGGCAGCAGTTTCCACAGTATTCTGATCTACAAAACAAAGTGACCACATAGCTCTTCAGATAGATAGAGCTGTTCTAACAAATTTATTCCTCACTATTTTGGTGAAATTTATATCATCTGAACAAACCTGTAAGATGAACAGACCTTACACAATAAACCCATTCTAAGATCCCAATATCTCTAAGCCTGTGAATCTCCTAATCTACTTTATACAAGGACAATACTCCATCTTAAAATGGTAGTGGTATAGAAGAGATCAGCTAATACAGGCCTTGAAGTCTCAAGCAAGTTAAAGGAGGAAGTAACTCAAATGCCCATTTCCCCTACTACTACCACATTGTCTCTCTTTCAACCCACATCTATGGCTTCTTGGAGAGTTTCCTATGATTATTTCACTGAAGAAGATAAACTTGGGCCTTTTTACAGACAATTTTGCATGATATGCAGGCACCATACAAAACTGGACAGATGCAGCACTACATCCCTTTTCTCGTACATCCTTTGGGGCAATTTGAAGCTGGATAGTACCCAGAAAATCATATTCTTAATGTTAATGCATTCCTGTGGGTGAGAACCTATTGTAAGTGGGAAATGTTAATAAGATTACTTCAGTATGGCAAGGCCCTGGGTGGATCTTAACCCTCTTACCTGAGTCCATTATAAATTGGATGCATAAAGAGAAAGCTGGATAAAGAGAAACCCACAGAATCACAGACAGAAGGCCATGGTAGCAGGGAGAAACTCACAGAGGCACAGAGAGACTGACACAGGAGCTGAGAGAATGTCAGAGGAATCCAGAAATTGAAGCAATGAAACCCGGAAGTGAAAGGAGATCAGCAGATGCTGCTATTTGTTTTGCCATATGTCAGAGGAATCCAAGATTGCTGACAACTGGTATTTGGGGAGAAAAGCATTGCCTGATTAAGCCTCAGTTTGCATATTTTCATGGACTCAGAATTATAATCTTATAGCTCAACAAATCTCCATTTAAAAGCCATTTCTGGTATATTGATTTTGGCAGCTTTTAACAAACTAAAACATCCCTGAAGGACAGTGTTGAAAGTTCTTCCTCCCAGTGGGCATTATTTCATGCAGTGAACCTGGTTGTTCAGTTTGCTTGAAAAGATAAATGTCCAAATGCGTGATTGTTTACTGATTCATTAGGTGTGGCCATTGTTTGACTAGAAGGTCAGGGACTTGGAAGGAATATGATTTGAAAATAGGTGACAAGGGTGTCTGTAGGAGAGGTTTGTGGGTTAATCTTTCTGAATTTGAAAAAAAGAATGAAGATATTTTTCCTATGTGAATGCTCAACATAGGATATTCTCAGAAAATGATTGAATAGCTCATTATTCAGATACTAAATAACACTTGATTGAATAGCTTATTATTTAGATACTAGTTGGTCTCTTTCCCAGCCACTCATGTCATTGACCAATGACTCATGAACAATGTTGTCATGGTGGTAGAGATAGATGTGATGAATGGTTTCAGCAAAATGAACTAACATTCACCAAGACCGGCTTGGCTGCAGACATTTGAGGTTCATCTAAGTGAAGATAGGCTGAATTGGTTCCATCATGAATGTTGTGGTTTTTGTTGTTGTTGTTGTTTTTATTAATAGAATACATTTACTCTGGGTATGAATTTGTCTTCCCTGAACCTGATGAATCTCCCCAAACTACCATCCATGTACTTATAGAATGCCTTATCCACTATATTGATAGTCTATACAACATTGCTTTTGATTAAGAAATTCGCTTTATAGCACATGAATTGTAGCAGTAGATCCAAGCTGATGAAATTGACAGAGTGTGCCATGTTTTCCTTCATTCTGAAACAACTTGATGGATTGAATGATCATATAGCCTATGGAAGACTCAATAACATAGCCAACTATGTAGCATTAATCAGCAGCACTGGGCCAGTGCTTTCAAGTGTATATGCTTTAAATCAGAATCCAATATATGATGCAGTTTCTCCCATAACCAGAAATCCCATAGCCAGAATCAAGGAATATAAATGTTAGTGGAAGCACTCACTATTTCCCCAAGTGATCTATTAGCAAGTTTTCTCCATCCTGTAACCGTGACCAAAGGCTTTGCTGGTATTGATGTCTTAGTTACAATGGGAGGAAGCTTCCAAAAAGAGACCAAAAAATCATTCCATTGAACAGGATATTAAGACTGCCACCCAGCATCACTGGGTTTCTCATCACTCTGAATCAACAGGCAAAGTAGGAAGTTACTCTACTGGTGATTGATGTTGATTACCAAGGGGAAGTGGGATTGCTACTACACAAATGTGGTGAGGAGGATTGTGTCTGGAGGTGATCCCTTTGGTCTTCTCTTAGTACTACCATGGCTTGGTATCCAAATCAAAGGAAAAATAAGGCAACCCAATTCATGCATGACATGTAATGACCCAGGCCCTTCAAGAATGAAAGATTAAATCACTCCACTAGACAAAGAACCACATCCAACTGAGGTATATTTTGAGCACCAAGGGAATGCAGAATGAGTGATGAAAAAAGGTACTTACAATATAAATAAAATACTCATCATAGAGTCTGAAAATGGGGTTAGGATTTAGAACACATTCAAAGAAATAAAGACAGATTTGTAGACCAAAAATTATCCCTTCCCATCTCTTCTTGTCTTATAGCAGTTATGATAAACACTGATCTATATCTATCTATCTCTAGCTCTCTCTATCTATATCTCTATCCCTATCTATCTATTAGTTGTTAATGGATGGTGTTGATAGTAACACAGCATTGTGAACATAATTAACAACTCAGAATTATATATTTGAATGTGGTTAAAGGGGAAATTAAAGACCATATATATGTTACTAGAATACATTTTAAAAATCCATGGACCAGCAAAACACACAATGTACACTATGTTAGACAAAAGACTATAGTTAAATGAACAATTATAAAAAATATTATTTCATGTATTGTAACAAAAGTACCAGACAAATGCAAGCTGTTAATACTAGGGAATATATGGAAACTGTATTTCATAGAGTGTAACTCCATCTCATTCCTTGACTGTGTCACCCAGGTCTTTCTTGCGCTTTTCTAAACAGCTGCAGAGTTGTTTCTCCTCAGTGTGATGTTTGTGGACTGCTATGCTGCCATTTGCCATCCCCTGCACTATGACATCATCATGAATGTGGCATGTGTGCATAGGTGGTATCTGTGACTTGCTTCCTCAGTGGATTTATGTCCCTCATACACACAGTGGGTAGCGGTTCTTTATCATATTGCGAACTCAATAAAATTTAACATTTTTATGTGATATTCCCCAGTTGCTAGCTCTTTCTTCTTCAGAGCATGTAACAACAGAAATTGTGTTCATCCTCATTAATGGAGTACTTGATTTATTCTGCTTTTTCTGTATAATAATCTCATATATGTACATCTGTTCTACTATCAGAAGAGTCCCTCTTCACAAAGACTGTCAAAATCCTTTTCCACTTCCTGCCACCACTTGGTATTTGTTGTGATTTTCCTCTCCCTGGCTTTCACTGCTTACATAAAACCCTTTTTAGGGTCTACATCACTCACTGATCTCATTCTATCATATACAGCCTTAGAAACAAGACCATGACACACATTTGGAGAAACTGATCAGGAGAAAGCTCTTGAAAACAACATATTATTCTTTTGTTTATAAGAATACAGGCATTTCTTTCTTAACATAAATATAATTAAAAGGTTAATCTAAACTGGCCTTTGAAAAATCTGTGCTTATCTACAGGATTACTTTGAAACATGGTGCTGGTCCTTGGACCAACTAGAATGAAATATATTATCTAGTTACTGGTGAAGTCATGTTTGGGTCTAAAACATTACAGCTTCTGAACTGTAATAGCCTGGTAGGCTGAATTCTATGCTCCAAAGAAAGACATATTTTAATTTTAAAATACATTGTTGGTTTGGATATAATTGTAAATAGGACTGTGAAAATATGTTATTATAAGTTAAGGTGTGGCCAACTGAATTCAGGGTGTTTCTTAATCCATATTACTGGAGAGAAGTCATGGAAAGAAGCTGGAAGTCAACAAAAACAAGAGAAGAATAGACACAAGGAAAGAGAGCTTGCCATGTTATAGGAGACAGCAAGCCAGCCCCAAAATGCTACAGACTTTGGGGAGAAAGAATGGTCTGGATGCCACCTTGATTTTGGATTTCTGGTCTCCACAATCATGAGACAATAGAGGCTTGTTGTTTAAGCCAACCCATTGTGTAGTTTAGCACCCTGACACGCTAAGTCAAACACACACATACATACAAAACGTTATCTGTAATAGCTATAGAAAAGGTGCACATTGATATTTTGCTTCTGGTTTCTGTTATGCTTTCTTGGTTCCTGGTTATTTGACCATTTACACATGCTGCCTTTGGCTCCATGACTAAAGAGCCAAAGTTTCCTCTACAAATAAGACTGTGGATTTCCCTGAGTCCAAATAAGTCTCAGTCTTCTTTGTTTGTATTTCTGAGAGGAAGCGTGCCTTGTTTGATGGATAAAGTTCGTGGAAAGTTGTTCCTGTATATTCTGGACCTTGGTAATACTGAATTAAGTTTTCTTAATCTTGCTGCACTATATCCTTTTCCTTCAACAAATATTTCTTGAGTATTCATTTATAGAGTCTGGTGTGTTTTTTCCCTTTGGAACAACTGTCAATGAAACATTTACTTCACTCTCAGCAGTGTATTGAGGAATGTCATTGGGAAAACACAGGAGGATCACTCTTATGGGAAAATTTACTTATCCTAATAGATATGTAGTTTATGTATCACTTAAGAAATGTTTAAATAGACTACACACATTTTTTATATTTTTTCAACTTTTATGAAATATACAAATGCTACATTTTATTTTAATTCAAATAGGAGAAATAGTTGCTTTAAAAATATTAACCTTGCTATTTAATTGTACCCAGCATTTAAAAAATAGATTCTTTTCTTAATTCTCTATTCTCACTAAACAGGGTAAGGGAACTCAATGACAATGTATTGTTGGGTATGGGGATTTTCAGTATCCCTTTTTGGCACTGCCTGTGCATATGCAGTTCCAAGAAACAGGAGGAAGAAAACTGTTAGAAGCAAACTGGATTATCTATCTCAGACAATTATGCTTATGGGAATATATATATTCTTTATGATTTTCATATAGTTTTCATCTCCAAGCTCATGGCCTCAGATGAATTATAAATGTGCAGAAAAAAGTCTTTAAAAAGAAAGTTATATTATTTAGAATTTATTGGAGAAATTGGGAAAAATAATTTTCCCTTCTGTTTGTCCTTGCATTTATTCCTTTCCAAACACTTATTCTTTCAAAATAATTGACCTGAGTTTTGGAGGAGAATATATTAAGCTTTTAACTAATATTATCTCTCACAGATATTTATAATGTAGAAGCAAATTTAATTCAGAATGATAATACCTTCCAAAAAGTCATAGAGTTAAAACTTCATCAATTTATCATTCTTGTGAATTAACATGTTTTCTTTGATTGTACAGTTTTTATTATAATTACATACACTTGCATACAAACTCATCTGCTTTAAAATTAAATTTTTAACATGAACAAATATAGTTTGTTTACATATTCTAATATATCTAATGATTCTTTTCTTTAAAACTTAAAAAGTTTTTTGATACTGCATATTACAAGGAAATGGATATAGTCCTTCATGTAATTTTTTTCCATTGCTGTCTCACCATTTCAGTATCTCTCTATTTAAAGATGGAATGAAGTTTGATTTACGCTCCCATATTCAACCAAATTCTAGACAGATGCTGCTACCTTACCAAAGTTTGGAAGGCTAGTAGCTTCCGGTTTCTGTCTCACTGATGTCTTTGAATATTTTGTGATGAATGGTCTTGGGTTAAGAGATTTCCATATGATTTAATCAGCATGGCAAATTCAGTAAATTGCAGCAATGGTAAAGTAATAAATAAGGCATACAATTGTGATACATAATTAATATCAGAATAATACATTTCTAATATACGTAAGTATACTACACTTGAAAGAGAAGAATTTATACAAGTGATTGAGGAAAATAACTTTTAAAAGTCAACCTACATTTACTGCAAAGGAAAGCCAGCAATACTTAATTAGAATAGTGAACATTATTAACTTCATTTACAAAGCAAGTACTAATAACTAAATTTAAAACATACTACAAACCTACATTGGTCAAAACTGCATGGCACTGGCACAAGGATAGACATACTGACCAATGGAACAAAACTTAGAGTTCTGATAGATTCTCACATATACGATCATTTGATATTTGGCAAGGCAACCAAGCCCATGCACCTGGGAGAGAATGGCCTCTTCAACAAATGGTGTTTGGTGAACTGGATATCCACAACAGTCAGAATGAGAGAGGAACACCATTTCATACCTTATACAAAATTTAACTGAAGACAGATCAAGACCATAAAGACCTTGGAAGATAATGTAGGGAAGTATATACAGGAGTTTGTATTAGGAAATGGTTTCATGAACTTTACATCCAAAACACAAGCAATGAAAGAAAAAATAGATAAATGGGACCTCCTTCAAATGAAAAATTTTACCCCTCAAAGGAGTTTTCCAAGAAAGTGAAAAGGCAGCCTACTCAATGGCAGAAAATATTTGGTAACCATATATCTGATAGGAGCCTAATATCTAGCATATATAAAGAAACCCTGTACCTTAAAAATAAAAAGACAAACAACCCATTTAAAAAATGAGCAAAAGATTTGAATAAGCAATTCTCAAGAGAAGAAATAAAAATGGCTAAAAAGCACATGAAAAGATGCTCAACATCACTAGCTATTAGGGAAATGCAATACTACAATGAGACATTATCTTACAGCCATTAGACTAGTGGCTATTAAAAAAACAGAGGACTACAAGTGTTGGAGAGGATGTAGAGCAATGAGAACCCTCATCCACTGCTGGTGGGAATGTAGAATGGTGGAACCATTGTGGAGAACAGTTTGGCAGTTCCTCAGAAACCTAACTATAGAACTGCCATACCATCCAGCAATTCCGCTGCTGTATATATATCCAGAAGAATTGAAAACAGGGTCATGAACAGATATATGCTCAAAAATATTCATAGCAGCATTATTCACTATTACCAAAAATTGGAAACAACCCAAATGCCCTTCAAGATATGAATGGATAAAAAATTGTGGTATATACATACAATGGAATATTAAACAGCTGTAAGAAGGTATACAGTATTAACACATGGAATAACATGAAAGAATCTTGAGGACCTTTTGTTGTGAAGCAAGCCAGGCCTTGAAGGATGAACAGTACTTGATCTCACTGATATGAATTAAGCAAATTTAGCAGACTTACAGAGCTAGAGTATGGAAGATAACTTTACAGGAAATAGAAAGAAAGAAGTTTGTGAGACAATGCCCATGTGGGCAAAATCCATAGTAAGTTAGAAGTGTGTAGTTGTGCAGTGGATGGGCATGACACACATGCAGTGATACTATTTGGTTGGGCTTTGCAGATTTGTGAGGGGGTTAAGGTGGGTAGGATGGTTTGGACTGTCCATGGAACTTGCAGGAGGATTAGGGGAGGGAGCAGATGAACACTCAGGATTGACAGGTATGTGGTTGCAACTACAATGTTGAGAATGTTCTTTTGTCAATATGGCAAGGGAGGGCTACTGGTTTAGAGTGTTGGATGTGGGGACCTTTCAGGGCAGGGCACAACGGGGCAGGCTTCTAGGGAGTTTGTGAGTATTCATCTTGTCATAGTGTGTTATATCAGTGGGTGGAGACCCATATAATGAGAGGGAAGGCGTTGCACTCATGCCCTGTGGAGGCCTGCTATGTTCTCAAATAGAGGAGCAGGAGTCTCTGGGGAACATGGGCATGGACTGATGGGAGAGGACAGAGCAATGTGTCAAGTCCACAGTGTTGTTGCAAGTAACTATGAATCTTGTCCTTCAAAAAGTGAAGTTTGTTGGTTGCCATGTGTACCAAGGGGAAGGGGAGAGAGGAGTAGAATAGATGGAACAGCGGGCATTTTGGGGTTGATGAAAGTGTTTTACATGATCTTGCAATGATGAATACACACTATGCTAAATTTCATTAAATTTATAAAAGTGTATGGTACAAAAGGTAAACCATAATGTAAACCATTGACCATGGTTAATAGCTATGTTTCAATATTTGTACACCAGTTGTAACAAAAGTACTATCCACATATAAAATGTTATTAATAGAAGAAGTGGGAAAAGAGGAAGGATGTTGAGTATATGGGAGTTCCCTACATTTTGTACATGACTTTTTTCGTAGCCTAAAACTTCTTTGAAGATAAAATGAAAAAAAGTATGAAAATGGTAGAATAAATGAAAAAAAAAAATGACTGTATATACAGGACAATAGATCTTATAATGAATGATGCAAGCCAAAATGTCAAAAAAATATATATATCTTTTTATTATTTTTTATTTTCCCCAATTTTTTATATTTTAATTTTTTTTGTATTTTATTTCTTATTTTTAAAACTATCATTATTCTATCATTTTCTTATTAATTGTATTTGTCTATTTTATTGGATTCATTTTCAAAGAAGTTTTGGATCACAGAATGGTTACAAAGGTGTCAGGGGAGGATTATTGATGTTGGATGTCAGTGATGAGGGATATATAGGAGGAAGTTCACCTTGGCATATATATAAGGCATATAAATATGTTCACATGTTCATGGGGCATTTGCCACAGTGGGGGGAGATTCACACAATAACCGAAAGAATATCAAATTCCCATCCTGGGGAACTCTGCCACATTCTCTAATGGAGCAGCAAGAATCCCCCCAAGTACATGGGCAATGACAAATGAAGGAAGATGTTCCATTGATGGGCCCTTGATATTGATAACTATGCTTATGAATCATTTCTCTTGAAATTGAAACTTAGCCTCGTATTGAGGGGTACTGCCAAGCACCAACTAACAATGCAACTGGAAAAAGACCTTGACCAAAAGGGGAAAAGGGTAAAGACAAATGAGTTTATATGGTTAAGAAACTTCAAACTGTTGGTAGATCATTCCAGAAGTTACACTTATGCACGTCTCAGCAAGATCTCATTGACAGCTAAAGTAGATACTACCCCAAATAGTGGGTCTCCTGAGGGCTCTGGATGCGTCCAGACACTATAGTCAGTGCAGTTAGCTCAGGAGATTGTTGCCTTGCCATTGGGCCCTACTTTGAAATTTATGCTTCCCAATGTGACAGAGTTGGACTCTACTGGTATCTCCCTACACATGGCTCTACTCTACATTCTATTTGAACCTATATTTAGTATTATAGTTGGCAAGTGTACTTCCAAGAGGCTTAAATCTTTGGGTTGTCCATGTGCCAGCTGGGCCCTGAATCTCAAGTGAGTTGCAAAACCTACTCTCCAGTTCATTGAACTCATGCCGGACAACAAACAATTAGTAGATGATGGCCAACCACCATATCAAGAAACTGAGAGCCTCTACAACTTCAAGCAAGAGAGACCCATCCATCAGCCATGTGGGATCAAAGCCCCCTCTCAATTAGAGGTGGGGTGGGCATCTCCATCCCTGAATCCTCATTGATATTCTACTACAGACTTATTATGATTCTACCAAAGAAAGGAATTATACCATTGATGAGGATGCCGTGGCCACTGCAGATTCTGAGGGCAGGGGGAGAGAAAAATCAGGTGTAATATGGGGCATTTTTTGGGTCTTGGGAATCATCTTGACATTGCAATGACAAATTCAGGCCATTATATATCCTGTCATGACTTATAGAATTGTGTGGGAGAGAGTGTAATCTACATTGTTAACTATAATCCAGGCTTAGTGACAATGCTCCAAAATTGGTTCATCAATTGCAATGAATGTACCTTTCCAATGGGGGATGTTGTTAAAGTGGAAAAATGTGGGAAGTGTGGGGAGCAGGGCATATGTGAACCCCCTATATTTTTTTTAATTTAACATCTATGTAATCTAAGTATCTTTTTTTTTAAAGCAGTTTATTTTTTCTGTCAGTATAACATTTTGAAATATTATTTTTACATTAGAAACATTACAGGATTACACATAATTCATGGAAAAGTACAATGTTCACATATACTCTGCTATTGTTGATACTTTGTATTTGTGTAGTACTTTTAAAAATATATTTTAAAAGATGGATATTTTAACAAAAATAAAAAAACAAAAAATAAAAAATACTTTACTATTGAAGTGCTGACATCTTACCATACTGTATAATTTCCTTTTAAATTACTGTAAGGATTATTTTTTCTACCTCAAAATCATTTATATTTTTAAATTTTGTGACAGTTTCAGATTATTTTTGTGAATCCCAAAAAGATAAAAAATTATGTTTTTAAACAAATCTATTTCTCTGGGTGTGTTACCCTTTGACTGCATTAGATTCAACTGCGATGTCTTTAATTAAGTTACCTGTTAAGATTAAGGCTTTGATTCAATCTCTTCAGTAAGGTGTCACTCAGGCTAAGTCTCCACCCCCTTCTTGGGCCCAGATAAATGGACACCTACTGGAGAAGACATAGGAAGAGGAGAGAACTTTGTCATTTTTTATCCTGCCTTATAACAGAAAGAAGGCTCAAACAGCTAGAGCCCTGGAAAGAAATGAACCATTTGCCTGATTACTTACAGCTAAACTTGGGAAGATAGCTGAAGCTGATATAGGGAGCCCTGAAATATGAGCCCTAACCAGGAAATAAAAGACTGGAAGCCAGAGGGAAAGGAGAGACCAGGCAGAGATCAGTGACCATCTTGCTTCAACGTGTGGCAACTGATTTTGGTGAGAAAGCAACCTTGAGTTGGACTCCTTATGGACTTGTAACTGTAAGCTTTTACCCCAAATAAACACCCTTTATAAAAGCCAACAGATTTCTGGTACTTTGCATCAACATCTTTTGCCAGACTAATACAAATGTGAATACATTCCCCTGTTATAACTTCACTACCAAAAAAAGGGCTGGGCAGTAACATGAATGTATCAAATACATGGAATAAACAATGAATTAAACTATAGTTTAGACAGTTATTGAGATGATATTCAGAATTAACATTTATGTCAACTTTGTCTAAATAATGAAATTTGAAACATTTCAGTAAGTTATCTCAAAGTTTTATTGATTCAAATTCTTTGATCACAGTTACATATGATTTATTTAATTATTTTATATGTCTGTTTATATAATGGATCATAAGGAAATTTGAGGTTTTTATAGTTTGCTTTGCTGCTCAAGTGAATACCATGTGATGGGTTGGCTTAAAAAATGTGAATGTATTAGTTTATAATTTTCAGGCTGGGAGAATTCCAAATAAAGGCATTATCAAGACAATGTTTTCTTCCTGAGTACTGGAATTCTATGGCTCACTGAAGACATCCTTGATATTGGACTCCCTGAAGTAACCTCATTAAAAGATCTTACTTATAATTGGCCCAAACCCATAGGGATAAATTTAATTTAAAACCATATTTTTCTGGGATACAAACTCCAAGCCACAATAGTTTTAATTATAGCTTTTAATGTTGCCCAAATATTTTTTTGGAATTATAAAAATAACAGATTTCTCAATATGCAAGTTATCTATAGATTGCAATTCACTGTAATCAGACCTACAGGAAAATGTCCCTAATGTTTCAAAATTCATTGAGAAGATGAAAAAGAAGATTAAGGAGGAAATGTGAAGATGATAATTGATCAAAGAGATTTGATGAAGAAATGAATGTTCCTTCTATAAATTGAAGCAGATTATTGCTTAAACCATAGATTAAATTTCAAAGTAAGTAACAGACTAAAATAGTTAATAAATATGAAGAAAGACATAAAAAATTACCCTAAACATTTCACAGAGAAACCAATGAAATTTTATGCACACATATACCCCCACACACTAACATACACACACAAACTTAAACAAGATACATGCAGCAAGTTACTATATAGAGAGAATAAGGTGGAAAAGAAGAAATAAAAAGTAAGGAGGCAATATTTTATTGCTACTGAGTGACATTTCCTTAAAATTATAAAAAGATGTGACTCCACATATTCAGAAAGATCCATTTATCCAAACACAGATATATAAAAATAAATCTAAAAACTTTTTTCACTATATCTTTTGTTTATATCTCCATATCCTCCCTTGACTTTTCTCCATCCTATTTGTTTGCTGGATTCTATACATCTTGGACTTAATCAAAGAGTTCATTGCTCTTGGCATATGGTTGGTTTTGGCTAAGAAGCGAACTTTCAGGAGATCAGATAGAGGGAATTCAGTGCAGTAGCGGTGTTTATTTCCCAGATCCCTTGTTGTGGGAGTCTCTGGGGCTGATTGTTTTCTAACTGAAGCTCACAGCTCTTGCCATACAAAGTTTCTACCTAGCACTCTCCAGCTCTATCAAACTCTTTCTCCCTCTTTTTCTTAAAACATTTCCTCCACTCCCCACTCTAAATTGATGGATATTCTAGAAAATAAATGACCTACGCTTTTCAAATTATCAACGCTGAAGTGCATAGAAAGATAAAGTCTGTTTCAGATTAAAAGAATATCCTCAAACCAAAACACATATTGACTAATGGGAGACCCCTCCTCCATTAGTAAATATGAATATAGTGTAAATAGACATGAATGGATATGAACACTTTAGGATTAAGTGCAAGCCCTAAAGTTGTATACAACATTGATATATGGCTTGTTATCTCATAGCAATAATATTGTCATAATGATGTATATGACATTTATGCTTATTGGTAAGATGATTTTCACTCAACAATTAAACAAAAATGCTGAATAGATAGTTTTGCCAATGCAAGGTGAGGAAAAGGTTTTACTTTACTTCTTTTCCCTCAAAATATGCAACCCTTTAATTTTGTGGATCAACCAGGAAGATAATGATTCTTTTAGAACTGAGAAGCCAATTCATAGACATCTAAGAACCAGTTTCCTCAAGTGGACTATGATGCTTTTCAAACAACTGCTCTCAAGGTTACCTGGGCAGTCCCCATATTGTTTCTCTCTCAGTCTTGGCTATGTGTATTGAATATTAGAATATAGATTTAGACATAGTCATGTATATAGATGAAGATGTAATTATAGATACAAGAATCTTATATCTAAGATGGGAATGGGAATCTTTACATTTTCATAAGTTATGAAGAATAAATAATACTACTGAATCTATAGTATTTATTTTGTATTTGCTATTTTATGTATTGTATTTTTTGCTTTTTTCAGGTCTAGTTTACATTTTAAATCTTGTTTACATTTACTCCTTTTCTATCATGCTTAGACATTGTTACTTTGAATAACGTGGAAATCCTTTCATCCATTTTCATGCTCTATTGCATTTAATTCAATCATATAATATTAATATCTATCATCCTGAATTTTGGAAGGGGAGACTGCTGTAATTACTAGAATGTTGGTCTCTGTTCTAAAATATTCAAAATAGGGCAACAATTTTATCATTAAATTCAAAGTCTAAAAAGTTATATATTTTTCTGTCATTTTTATTCAGGATTCACAATATATGCACTTTCTCTCAAAAAGTCTAGATGGGAAAATTTGTATTATATTTTATAATAATATTAAATATTTATGTGCATTAGACAAGAAAAATATGAATGAAATTATGTAAAATATAGTTCTGGTTATAATAACATTTAAAACAGACATTCATCCCTACTTCATCACCTAAAACAATTAAATGAGAGTGAAATTAATAGAGAATTTACACCTGCAAAGGCAAAGAAAAGCAGAAAGAAGCCACTACAGAGAAGAAATTTTAGGTAGTTTGTATGATAAGAAAATTCATTTAAATGGGGATAAAACCCAACATCAGTTCTCCACATCAAGAGTAAGAAACAACTATCTTCCTAACAGAAATAGTAGACAGTACAGGCTACAGAGGTTAAAGCAGAGAAGCATCAGCTTTGAGAAAAATTCACTGTAAAGAGGAAGGATGGGATGACAGGTATATATTTAACGGGGTATTCAGATATTAAATAATATGAATCCCTTAATTTCTTCTAAAGATGTTTTGCAGAATGCTGGTGGCAAAGCTAACACTCCACTGGGAGAATCATGGGTGATTCATTTCTGGAGGAAATGACTCCTTGAAATTATTGTTATATAAGCTGTTTTAAATTCTTCACATCCCTGATCAATGAAGTTGAGCTGTCCGTGCTCATTGCACTGCCATAAAACTTCTTCCTCTTAATTATGACCATATATACTTTAGGGTCATCATGTACTTATGGAAAGTCTCTCATTGAAAGGCAGAGAAAAAAGGAAAAGAAATATTGACAGGAAAAAGGAAACTAGGAGGAAACAAGCATTGCAGATAATAGAAGAAATAAAAACATAGAAAAAAGCTATGAGAGGGTGAAAAAGGAGCATCCCTCTGTATTAGTCAGTGTTCTCTAGGGAAACAGAATCAACAGGAGATATCTGTAAATAGTATAAGATTTTATAAAAGTCTCTCACATGACCATGGGGATGCACAAGTCCATGTTCCACAGGTAGACAGCAAGCCAGAGGCTCCAATGAAAGTCCAATGAAGGTCTTTGTTGAGTTTCTGGGAGACATTGACTGCCCAAAGATGAGCTAGGAAATTCTCTCTGAATGCTGAAATCACTTCCCCTTTTAAGGCATTCAACTGATTGGATAAAGCATCACTCATTGCTGATGGCAATCTCCCTGGTTGACATAGATGTAATGGCAATTTCCCTGGTTGATATAGATGTAATCAGCCAACTATGCAGTAAATTCAATGATGACTAAAGCCCATAAATGTCTTTGTATTATAACTAGCCCAGTGCTTGCTTGACCAAACAATTGAGCACACTTACTTGGCTGAGTTGACACATTAGCCTAACCATCACAGTCTACCCCGTTTCAACTTGGCAACCATACACATTACCTTAAACCATACTTAGTCTCTAAATAAAAACAATAACAGACATGCATGTGTATATATATTCCCACCTAACAATGTTCAACTCTCCTGTATACAACTGGAAATGCATTAATTCCTTACAGAATAGGATGCAAGTCCTTTGGTAATATTCACTCTTAAACTTGACCAGCTTAAATATTATGACATGAAATTAATACAACTTGTCATATGATAAGGGAAAAAGTTGGGGAAGAAAACAAAGAAATTCATTTTGTGGACATATACAATCATATTCATAATGAAACAAGGAAGAAAGATCCATGATCATTACAGTCCTCATTTCTGTAACTGGTCATCTGGTCAAAGTTCATATTTATCACTACCTTCTTCCACTACCCATTCCATGTTCCCATTATGATCAGCAAGGACTTCAGCTGTCCGTGGTTCTTTGACTGGTGGGGTGACTGGAACTTTCATTTCTTGGAGAAGGATCCTGTTAAACTCCCCAAAATTTATACTGTTAATCTTTCTCCCACCATTCCCCAAGAAGACTTATGTCATTTTACCATAGTAACTGTGCACAGGAGAAAAGGAAATGATCAGGCATTTTGGGGGTTATTAGACATTGGCTCATAAGTGACATTAATTCCAGGAGACCCACAACATCACTGTGGTCCACAAATCAGTGTAGGGGCTTATGGAGGTCAGGTGATTGATGGACTTTTATCTCAGGTCCATCTCAAAGTGGGTCCAGTGGGTTCCTGGACCCATTCTGTGGCTATTTTCCCTCTTCCAGAATGAATAATTGGGATAGGCATACTCAGTAACTGGCAGAATCCCCACATTGGATCCCTGACTTGTGGAGTGAGGGCTATTATGGTTGGAAAGGCCAAGTGGAAGTCACTAGAACTGCCCCTATCTAGCAAAATAGTAAATCAAAAAAAGCAATACCAGATTCCTGGAGGGATTGCAGAAATTATTGCCACCATCAAGGATTTGAAGGATGCAGGGGTGGTTATTTCCACCACATCCCCATTCAACTCTTATATTTGGCTTGAGCAGAGAGCAGAAGGATCTTGAAGGATGACAGCAGATTATGATAAACTTAACTAGGTGGTGACTCCAATTGCAGCCACGTCCCAGGTGTGGTATCATGAATTGAGCAAATCAAAATATCTTCTGGTACCTGGAATGCAGCTGTTGTTCTGGCACAAGTAAGTTACACAAGGAAGTAGCCCAAATGCCCATGTTCACTACTCCTGCCATGTTACCTTCTCTTTTCCAGCCCACAGCTTTGGCCTCTTGGGGAGTCCCTTATAATCAGTTGATTGAGGAAGCAAAAACTTGGGTCTGGTTTAGAGATGTTCTGCACCATATGTAGGTACCACCTGAAAATGGACAGCTGCAGCACTGCAGCCCTGTTCTGGGACATCCCTGAAGGACAATGGTGAGGGAAAATCCTCCCAGTGAGGAGAACTTTGAGCAGTGCACCTTGTTGTTTATTTTGCTTTGAAGAAGAAATGGCCAGAGGTGCATTTGTACACTGATTCATGTGCTGTTGTCAATAGTTTAGCTGGTTGGTCAGGGACTTGGAAGGAACATGATTAGAAAATTAGTGACAAAGAGGCCTGAGGAAGAGGTATGTGGATAGACTTTTCTGAGTGGGCAAAAAATATGAAACTATTTGTGTCCCTCATGAATGCTCACCAGAGGTTGACTTCAGCAGAGGAAGATTTTAATAAAGTGGATAAGATGGCCTGCTCTATGTCTAATGCTCAGCCTCTTTCCCCAGCCACTCCTGTCATTGTCCAAAGGGATCATGAACAAAATGGCCATGGAGGTAGGGAAGGAGGTTATGCATGGGCTCAGCAACATGGACTTCCCCTCACTAAGGCTGGCTTGGTGACAGCCACTGTTGATTGCCCAGTTTGCTAGCAGCAGAGGCCCACACTCAGCCCCCAATATGGCATTATTCCTCGAGATGATCAGCCTGCTACCTGGTGGCAGGTTGATTACATTGAACCACTTCAACCATTGAAGGGGCAATTATTTGTTTTAACTGGAATAGACACACACTGGGGATATGGGTTTGCATTTCCTGCATGCAATTCTTCTTCTGAAACTACCATCACTCACTCCAATGAGAATTAGTAATGATGTAAGTCAGTAAACTACAATGAGTTTTTAATAGTGAAAATTAAATCTCAGAAATAAAATTTCCCATAGAAATGTTGGAAGAAAAGATGAGGCACATTCCTAAAAAATAAGCTACATAATAGAGGTTTGAAAATTGAAAATTTGGAAAATGGTATCAGTGAAGAGAGCCCAAATAATAAAATTCCAGAAAGAGGAATGAGAAAGGAAAGGGAAGAAAATTATTTAAAAAACTAAAGTAAGTGAAAACAAAATATTGTCATTCCTCAAATGAAGGAAGTGATTTTTTAAAAGGAACTAGTGAAACCCAGAGCAATAATTTAACAACAGAGATGTTATACCATGGCACAGCCTTGTAAAGTTCCAAAGCACTGTAAATAGAAAGATTTTCTAAGATCGTTCAGTGATAGGAAGAAAAAGAAAAAGAGAAAATACAACTGGCAATTACTTTTAGTGGGATGAACCCTTAACCAGATAATTAAACTGGGGACAGGGAGTGGAGAAACCTCAAATTATTAGGAAAATCAATTTACAATTAATCAATTGCATGAAGAATTTAACACAAACAAAGCAACACTCCATGAGCAGAGGGAAATATTGCATATATGGAAAGTGTATTTGTTGATTCTTTGGCCCTCCAAAATGTAATATTCTTTTGCAGGCAATGGAATTATAGGTATTAAACTAATTTCTCTCAAAAATTAAAGCTATAAATGAATAACTTGTGCTCACTTTGGCAGTATACATACTAAAATTGGAATGATACAGACAAGATTATCATGGCCAGTGCACAAGAATGACATGTAAATTCATGAAATCTTTCATATATTTAACAAACAGTAGAACAGATAGATAAAAAGAGAAAAAATCCTACAGAGACATAGGGATTTGAATGACAACAAAAATGCACAAATATATGCATTAAAGGCATCCAAGAGGGAGAAGAGAAGGGAAAGGGGACAGAAGGAGTGTTGGAGGAAATAATGGCTGAAAACTTGCCGGCACTATTGACAGAGATGGAAGTACATGTCCAGGAGGCACAGCACACACCAAACAGTAAAAATCTCAACAGGCCTACTCCAAGACATATACGCGTCAAACTGTCCAATGCTCTAGACTAAGAGAAAATACTGAAAGCAGCAAGAGAAAAGAAAACATCACATACAAGGGAAGCTCAATAAGATTAAGTGCTGATTTCTCATCTGAAACCATGGAGGTAAGAAGGCAGTTGTATGATATAGTTAAGGTAATAAAATGTTAATGGATTAAATTCACCACTCAAGCGACACAGATGGGTAGAATGGATAAGGAAATATGATCCATCTATATGCTGTCTACAAGAAACCCACCTTCGACCCAGGGATTCAAGGAGGCTGAAAGTGAATGGCTGGAAAACAATTTTACAAGCTATCAATAGCCAAAAAAGGGCAGGAGTACCTATTCAAATATCAGACAAAATAGACAAAGATGGACACTATATATGTGAAAGGGCTAATCTTTCAAGAAGAAAGAATAATCATAAACATTTATGCACCTAACAGGGGAGCCTCAAATACATATGGCAAAACTGGAAAAACTAAGTGGAGAAATAGATGACTATATAATTATAACAGGGGACTTTAATACACCATTATCACCATTAGACTGAACATTTCCACAGGGAATCAATAAAGAAACAAAGACTTTGATTAATACATTAGAGGATCTGGATCTAATAGACATATACAGAATACTACACACAAATACAGTGGGATACACATTCTTCTAGAGTCACATGGATCATACTCTAATATAGACCACATGCTAGGCCACAGAAAAAAATCTCAATGAATTCAGAAAGATTGAGATTAGACAAATTAATTTCTCTGACCACAATGGAATGAAACTGGAAATCAATAAGGGTCAGAAAACCAGATTAGGCACATAGATATGGAAGTTAAACAATATACTCTTAGACAAACAGTGGGTCAAGAAGGAAATCTCAATAGAAATCAGTAACTACCTTGAAATGAGTGAAAATGATGACACAACATATCAAAACCTATGGTATGCAGCAAAAGCTGCACTGAGAGGGAAATTCACAGCCATAAATGCATATACCAAAAAAGAAGAGCTACAATTGAAGACCTAACTGCACAATTAGTGGAATTAGAAAAACAACAACAAACTAACCCCAAAGGAAGTAGAAAGAATGAAATAACAAAGATTAGAGGAGAACTAAATGAAATAGAAATATGAAAGCACTAGAAGAAATAAACAAAATGAAAAGCTGGTTCTTCAAGATGATCAACAAAATTGACAAAACCTTATCTAGACTAACAAAGAAAAAAGAGAGAAGATTCAAATTCACAAAATAAGAAATGAGGAAGGGGATATCACCAGTGACCCCACAGCAATAAAAAGTATCATAAATGTGAATATTCTTGCTGTCCTGATTTTGTGATAATCAGGGAATACTAAACATTCGCTATATTAGAAACCATGCATGTGTTCCTAGAACTAGTTTTTCTCCCTAGATCTTTTTTTTAGAATGCTGGTGATAAACTAAGCCTGATTTTTTATATGACAATCCTGTATGGAAAAGACTGTATCTTTCGGTACCTTTGGTCAACGTTAAGACATATAGCAGGGGGATGACTGTTGGCTCAGGTAGCTGGGCGCTTGTCTCCCATATGGAAGGACTTGGGTGTGACCCCCAGGACCTCCTGGTAAAAATAAAAGAAAGAAAAATAGAGAAGGCATGTGGGCCGCCAAGCTCCATGTGTGGGTATGCCACCCGGTACCCACCCCACAGGTGAGCCGCCATGCCCTGTGATGCTGCCAGGACCTATGTGTGGGTGAGACACCAGGCCGCATCTGCAGGTGAGCTGCCAGGCCCCGTGTGCAAGTATGCCATGAGGCCCCACAAGCCATGAAGCAAGATAATGACATAAAAGGAGAGTGACACAAGGGAGAGCCAAGATGAGATGCACCAAAAAAACAGGAACTAAGGTGGTGCAGGTAGTATTAGGATGCCTGTCTCCCACATTGGAGGTTCTGAGGATTGAATCCCAGTGAAGAGAGAAGGAGAAAGATGAGAAGAAAGGGCAGGAAACAGTCATAGAGAGTTGCCCAGTGAATGGAAACAAAAACA
Source organism: Tolypeutes matacus (assembly GCA_026826555.1). Classification (NCBI taxonomy): domain Eukaryota; kingdom Metazoa; phylum Chordata; class Mammalia; order Cingulata; family Chlamyphoridae; genus Tolypeutes; species Tolypeutes matacus. The sequence continues at coordinate 252,038 of JAKSZT010032197.1, read as the reverse complement.
GCAAAAATGGGCAGAGGGGTAAAAATGGATAAAAGTAAATAAATAATTAAATACTTTAAAAAATGTGTAGGGGAGGAAGATTCCGACTATAGTTAGTAGTAATACTTTGACAATGCTTTTTCTTTTTTCTTTTTTTTATTATTATTAATTTTTTTTATTGTGGGTAAAAATCAAAATTTTCACAATACATATTTGTAAAATGATATATAAATATATATGCATATATGTGCATTTGCTTACATAAATGTTATTTTTTAAATAAATATATATACATTTTAAAAGGTGCTTAGATTACCTAGATATTACACAGAAATTACAGGAATTCCCATGTTCCCCACCTCCCATACCTCCCACACATTCCCACACAAACATTCTTCATCAATGTGGCACATCACCCATAATGGATATACAAATCCTGGGGCCTTGCCACCAAGCATAGACCACAGTTCACATCGTAGACCATACTCTCTCCCACACAGTTCTGCATGGAATATGCTGATGTAAAATGGTCTACATCTGTAGCCGCAGCGCCACTCAGGACAACCCCCAACTCCTGAAAAAGCCCCTGTTTTTCAACTGCCCTTCCCCTCCCTGCTCGGAAAGCGTCCATTGGTCACCGGATCCACCTCCCTGTTATAATTTCTTCCATTGCTTGAATCACAATATGACAATGCTTTTTCATGATTTGTTAACAAATGTTTCCCAGCAATGCAGGGTGTTTGTGTGGGGAGGGTGATGTGTGGGAGCCCTGTATGATGTTATGCGTGTTTGTTGTATAAGATCACGATGTTTATTAAACACATAGTTTATGTACGTTCATGTGTGAACGATATACATCAATAAATTGTTTACTTAAAAAATGAGTATCATAAGAGGCTACTTTGAAAAATTATATGCCAACAAGGATAATTTAGAGGAAATTGACAAATTCCTAGAAAGCCACAAGCAGCCTACATTGATGGGCAAAGCCTCAGGATGCATTTATCAATTACAATAAAAGTACCACACTAATGAAGGATGTTTATGTGGGAGGTGTGGAGAGTGGGTCATATAGCAATCTCTCTATTTTTTTTTGTAACATTTATGTAATCTAAGTATTGTAAAAATTTTTTTTTAATTATTATTAAAAAAATACATTGGAGGCATATAACAGCAAACTTGAATAAATAGAGGAAAGAATTAGTGACATAAAAGACAGAGTACCTGAATTTGAAAAGATGAAGAACATAAAATGAAAAGAATGTAAAAAATGGAACAGGATCTCAGGGAATTGAATTACAAAATGGAATGCACAAACACACACATTATAGTCCCAGAAGCAGAAAACAGAAAAAGGAGCAGAAAGAGTATGTGAAGAAATAATGACTAAAAACTTTTCAACCCTTATGAAAGATATATATATCAATATACAAGAAGGACAATGTATCCCAAACAGAATAGCACTAAATAGACCTACCCCAAGACACCTAAAATACAGAATGACAAATATCAGCGATAAAGAGAGAATTCTGAAAGCAGCATGAAAAGAGCAAAGCATCACATACAAGGGAACCTCAGTAAGATTAATTGCCGACCTCTCATCAGAAACCATAAAGGTTAGAAGAAAGTGGTATGATATATATTAAGGTATTGAAAGAGAAAAACAGCCAGTTAACAATTCTGTATTCAGCAAAACTGTCATTCAAAATGATAGTGAGTTCAAAGACTTCACAGAAAAACAAAAACTGATACAATATGCTAACAAAAAACATGAATTACAATAGATAGTAAAGGGAGAGCTGCAGCCAGAAGGAAAAACAAAAACAAAAACAAACAACAACAACAACAACAACAAAAAAAAAACAAAGACAAGAAACTTGGTGAAGAAAGGATAAATGTAGATTTTTAGGAAGAACGAATTAAAAGGTAAAGAAAATAGACAAAAGTGTGATGACAAAAGAAAGCTAAAGGACAAAATGGATGAGGTAAATAATGTCTCTACAGTAAAATCATTGAATAATAATGGCATGAATCACTTAATCAAAAGACAAAGACTGATAAAATGCATTAAAAAATATGAGCCATCTATGTGTTGTCTACAAGCGTCTCACCTCAGATATAAGCACACAACAAGATTAAAAGTAAAAGGTTGGAAAAAGGTTTTCCATGCAAATGCTAAGCACAAAAGATCTGGTGTAGCCAAACTAATATTGGACAAAATAGATTTTAAATGCAAAACTGTTATAAGGGATTAAGAAGGTCATTATATCTTAATAAAAGAGGCAATTCAACAATAAGAAAAAATATACTAAATATTTATGCACCTAACCCGAGTGCCCCCAGATACAAGGCATGCACTGGACAGGCTGAAAGGAGAAATAGATGTCACTACATTAATATTTTGAGACTTCAATGAACCACTCTCAGTTTTGGATATGACATCTGGAAGAAGGATAAATCAAGAAACAGAGAACTTCAGTAATATGATAAATGAACTGGATCAAACAGATATCTATAATCACTGCACTGGAAAACAGCAGGATATACATTATTTTCAAGTGTTCATGAATCCTTCACCAAGATAGACCATAAAGTGTGTCACAAGTCAAATCTCAATAAATTTAAAAAGATTGAAATTATACCAAACACTTTCTTTGACCATAACAGGATGAAGGCGGAAATCAATAATGGATAGAAAGAGAGAAAATTCACATATGAGAGATTAAACAGCACACTCTTAAATAATCAGTGGGTCAAAAAGGAAGTTGCAAGAGAATTCAGCAAATATATTGAGATAAATGAAAATGAGAACACAACATATCAAAACCTATGGTATATTGCAAAGGCAGTGCTGAGAGGGAAATTGATAGCCCTAAATGCTTACATTAAAAAAGAAGAAACAGCTAAAAGTGAAAAAATCAAACTGCAACCCAGAAGGAACTAGATATAGAACAACAAACCAATCCCAAACCAAGCTGAAGGAAAGAAATAATAAATATTAAAGCAGATATAAATTAAACTGAGAACAACAACAACAAAAAATAAAACAATAGAGAGAATCAAGAAAACCAAAAGTTGATTCTTTGAGAAGATCAACAAAATCAACAAACCCTTAGCTAGATTGACAAAGAAAAAAAGAGAGACTACACAGGAAAATAAAATCAGAAATGGGAGGGGTGACATACCCCTGACCTTGCCAAAATAAGAAAGATCATAAGAGGATACAATGAACAAACTTATGTCAAAAAACTAGACAATGTAGACAAGATGGACAAATTCTTAGAAACACATGAACCACCTACACTGACCTTAGAAGAAATAGAGGACTACAACAAACCAATCACAAGTGAACAGATTGAAACAGTAATAAAAAACCTGCCAAATATGAAAAGCCTGGGACCAGATGGCTTCACAAGTGAATTCTATAAATCATTCAGATATGATCTAATAGCAATCTTGCTCAAGAGTTTCCAAAAAATTACACAGGAAAGAACACTATGAAGTCAACATCACCATGATATCTAAACCATATAATGATATTATGAAAAAAGAAAATTACAGACCAGTATCTCTAATGAATATAGATGCAAAAATCCTGAAAAAAATACTTGCAAAGCAATTCCAAAGGCACATTTAAATAATTATACACCATGAACAAGTAGGTTTTATCCCAGGTATTCAAAGATGATTCAACACAAGAAAATCAATTAGTGGAAAACACCATATTAATATATTGAAGAAGAAAAATCAAATTATCCTCTCCATTGATGGAGAAAAGACATTTCACAAAATACAGCACCCTCTCTTAATAAAAACTCCAAAATATAGGAATAAAAGGAAACTTTCTCAGTATGGTAAGGTGCATATATGGAAAACCTTCACCTAGCATTGTATTCAATGGTGAAAGACTAAAAGCTTTCCCACTGAGATCAGTAACAATATTATTTAATATTGTGCTAGAAATTCTAGCTAGAGCAATTAGACAAGATAAAGAAATAAAAGGTACCCACATAGGAAAGGAAGAAGTAAAATTTCCTATTCATTGACGTTTTGATCCTAAATTTAGAAAATCCTGAAAACTCCACAACAAGTCTACTAGAATTAAAAGATGAGTTCAGGAAAGTGGTGGGATATAATATTAATAAACAAAAATCAACGGGGTTTCTGTACACTACTGATGTACAATCTAAAGATAAAATTGGGGTAAAAATCCATGTAAAATAGTGAATAAAAAATAAAATATTTAGGAATAAACTTAAAGACATAAAGAAACTGTATTCAGAAAATGACAAAATATTGCTAAAAGAAACTGAAGAAGACATAAATAAATGGAAAAACACTCCATGCTCATGGATTGGAAGACTAAATATCATGAAGATGTCAATTTTGCCCAAACTGATTTACAGTTTCGACGCATTCCCAATAAAAATCCCCAAAGCGTTTTTTTTACAGAAATAGAAAATTCAATTATCAAAATTATTTGGAAGTGTAAGGGGGGGCCTGAATAGCCAAAAATATCTTTAAAAAGAGCAAAGTTTGAGGACAGTCACTTCCTGACTCTAAAGCATCTTACTTAGCTACAATGATAAAAACAGCATGGTACTGGCATAAAGACAGACAGATTGACCAAAGGAAAAGAACCAAGAACTCAGACCCACATCTACACTCAAGTTATTTTTTGACAAGGCCACTAAGCCCACTCCACTAGTCCATAACAATATATTCAATAAATGTTGCTAGGAGAACTGGATAGCCATATCCAAGAGAAAGAAAGAGGACCTCTGTCTCACAACTGATACACAAATTAATTTAAAATGGATGAAGGAACTAAATATAAAAGCAACAACAATTAACTCCCTGAAGAAAATGGAAGAAAACTTCTTCAAGATCTTGTGGTAGGCAATAGCTTCCTAAAACTTACACCCAAAGCACAAGCCACCAAAAAAATAGATAAATTGGACCTCCTCAATATTAAATACTTTTGCACCTAAAGGACTTTGTCAAAGGGTGAAAAGGCAGTCAACTCAATGGGAGGTAATAATTGGCAATCACATAGCTGATAAGTATTTAATATCCATAATATATAAAGAGATCACACAACTCAACAATAAAAAGACAAACTACCCAATTAAAAAAAGGCAAAAGACTTGAATAGACAATTGTCCAAAGAAGAAATACAAATGGTGAAGAAACACATAAAAAAATGTCCAACATCACTGGCAATTAGGGAAATGCAAATAAAAACTACATTGAGATATCATTTCACATCTATTAGACTGGCCACTGTTAAAAAGTCAATACTGTAAATGTTGGAGAAGATGTGGAGAGGTAGGAATGCTTATCCACTCTTAGTGGAAATGTAGAATGGTACAGCCACTGGGGAGGACTGCTTGGCAATTCATAAGGAAGTTGAATATAGACTTGTCGTGGGACCTGGCAATACCATTACTATGTATATATCCTGAAGAACTAAGAGCAGTGTAATGAATAGACTTCTGCACACCATTGTTCATATTGACATTATTCATGATAGTCAATAGTTGGAAACAGAGTAGGGGTCCATCACCTAATGAATGGATGAACAAATTGTGGTGTATACACATGATGGAATATTATTCTACTGTAAGAAGAAATGACGTCATGAGGCATATGGCAACATCGCTGAACCTGAAGAACATTTTATTGAGTAAAGCAAGTCAGACACAAAAGGACAAATACTGTATGATTGCCCCATTATGAACTAAATATATTATGTAAACTCATGGAATTAGTAATTAGAATATAGGTCACCAAAAATAGAATGAGGGTAGAGATTGGAAAGCTACTGTTTAATCTGTGCAGAATTGGTTAAAAGGTTGTTTGTAAATCTTTGGAAATGAATGGAAATGATGAAATCACCTCATGGTGTTTGTGATGAGCAGAGCTATTATATGGGTATGACAGTGTTTGAAAGGGAAAGCCTAAGGGCATTTATATTACTAGAAGGAAAGCTAAAAATGTAACAAGGGACTGTATAACATAGTGATACCTCAAGTAAAATATGAATATTGGTGGTATTTCATATATAAGAATGTTTTTACAAATTATAAATACAAATAAACTAGAGAGAAGGAAACAGAATAGCAGCTACATATAGTAGGGGAAGCATAGAGAGAATGAGAGGTGATGAGTTTTGTTTGTTTGTTTGGTTGGCTTTTGTTTATTAACATTAATGAAATAGTGAAAATGTTCTAAAGTGATTTAAGTGATGAATGCACAATTATGCAATTATATTGAATACCATTGATTGCACACTTTGGGTGGATTTATGCTTTATTAATTTGTATAATTAAAATTTATTTGTTAAAAAAAGCTTAGGGATGAGCCTTGCAGACACTGACAGATTAATACCAAGAACTAACCAGTGATGCATTTTGGAAAAGACATGACCAAAATATTAATGACCAAAACATCAAATACAATACAAAAGAGTTTTTACTGTAAGAGACTTCAAAGTGAGTTGGGAGGTCATTCCAGAAGTAAGCTTTTGCATGTTTCAGGCATATCTCACTAACTGCCGCTGTAAACAAAGCCTCAAACAAGGGTGCCCCCAAGGGCTCTAGAGAGTTCTAGAAACTATTGATAAGGCTTACAACCCAATGAATTCAGTACCTCATCAGGGGGTCTTACTTTGGAATATATGATAACCTATTTCCCACTCTAACAGAATTAGTCTCATTTATAATTTCCTTACACTTGATCCTTCTATCCCTTTATTTAGCACTATACCCTTTAAATGTATGTTCCACAGACTTAACTCTTCAGTCTTTTTATATGCTGGTTGAACCCTGAATCTCAGCAGAGTTGCAGCCAATACCTACTCTTCAGTTCATCAGATTAACTAAGGACAACTAACAAAATGATGATGATGGACACCCCACACCCCAAAAGGCAAAGTATATCTACAACTGCAAGTAAAACTGTTCCTTCTACCTGCCCCTAAATATCTAAACCCCCTCTCAATTTGAAGCAGATTGGGCATTGCCATCTCCAAATCCTCAAGATTGAGGAATGAATAAACATAAGGCAGGAATTCAAACATGGACTTCTGTAGTAACAGAAGTTGTTACTTATATATCTTGATATAAAGATAATGATTACCAGAAGTTCTAAAGGGAGTAAGAGAGAAGAATAGGTGGAATATAGGCCATTTTGAGGGCATTGGAATTGCTCTGCATCATATTGCAATGACAGATACAGGTCATTATGTAATTTTCTCAAAACCTGTAAAATTGTTCAGTGCCAAATATAAACCATAATGTAAACTATAAACCATGGTTAGTAACAATGCTTCAATATTTATTCATCAATTGTAACTAATGTACCACAGTAATGAAAGATATTTTAAGGGAATATGCATGAGAGGAGGGGTGTGATAAATTAGAATCCCCTAAATTTTTAATGTAGCATTGCCGTAATCTAAAACTTCTTTAAAAATAAAGCTAAAATTAAAATAAAAAAAAAAATAACAAGAAAGAGCTAAAATCCAAGACCTAACTGAATTCATGAAGAAACTACAAAAAGAAGAGAATCTCAAAGCAAGCAGAAGAAAGAAATAACAAAGATTAGAAAAGAAATAAATGAAATTGAGAACAAGAAGCAATACAGAGAATCAAAAAAAAAAAAAGTTTATTCATTGAGATGATTAGCAAAATTTACATACCCAATCAGAAATAAGAAGGGGAACATTTCCACTCACTGCACAGAATAAAAGAGATTATAAGAGGATACTATGAAAAACTGTATGCTAACAAATTATACCACATAAACACAATGGAGATGCTCCTGGAAACACACAAACAATCTACAATGGCCCTAGAAGATGACTTCAAGAAATAAATCACATGTAGTTAGGTTGGGACAGTCATTGAAACATCATAAAATGAAAAATCAAGAAAGAGATGGCTACACAGGTGAATTATACCAAGCATAGAAAGAAAATCTAAAATCATTTTTCCTCAAGCTCTTCCAAAAATTTTAACTGGTGTGTATCAGTTTGATATGAGAGAGCTGTATGAACAAAACCACTGTCAGCTTGTACTAAAAGGGATATGGAAGGGAGAGGTTGAAAGGAAAATGACTTCAAGAGGAAAACCATGAAAACTGGGATCTGGAATTAAGACATCTCTTTGGACCAAGAGAGTAACCCCACCTATGTGTATAGAGAGGGTGAGTTTGCCCCAGCAGTTGAAGAAGGTGCATGTTCCCATCCAATGTTCAGGGAGAGTTTTGCCACACCAGGGTATAGAGAGGGTGGAGCACATTCTCCTGGGATTAGGGAGTGTGAGGTCAACACCCCACAGGTCTGAGAAGGCTGTGCCTTTCCCCCATGGGTTATGGAAGGCCAGGTCACAAACTCATTGCTCCAAGAGGGTTGGGCCTGTATGCCAAAGCTAGGGAGGATGTTGTCTTCACATCACTGTACTAGAGGTTTAAGACTCTAGTCAAAAGATTGTGTAAATTGTCGCCATCTCCCCAATGCCCTTAGAGAGTCGTGTCTAGAACTTGGTCACCACCCAGATGCTTGATGAGTGTAAAACCAAGAAAATGGCCATTGGGCAAGCCTGTGGAAAGGGTGGATCCCTATGTGGCTCCAAGGAGAAGAAACCATCAATATGAGAATGAATTTCAGACTTTGAAATTGAATGAAATATACCCTGCAAGTTTTCATAACTGCTCTATACATGTGACTCATGTTTCCCTCCCAATTTCTTCTTGTGGTAATGTAAATATTAATCTTTGTCCTTTTGTGTATTGGAAGTAGATAAATGGCTTTGTAAATTTCAAAGGTCTACAGCCAAAGGAGACTTTGCCCCAAGACAAACTGTATTTCTTTAAATTAATTGTGATATGATTTTATACTTTCATTGTTACTGATTTAAGATGTTTTGAATATTGTAATGTATATTTGGAATTCAGAGTGTAGCTGTTTGATATTATTTAAGATTTCTAAAAATAGATATTGGATTATGTTTGTGAACTGGTCTTTGTCTCTGGGCATATAATATTGTATTGGATTTAGAGGTTTCACTTTTACTTGCTTAAATTATGATTAAGGCTTTGATTAGGCCACATCAGTAGGATGTTGAGTCCCTGTCCTCTTGGTGGGTGGGGACTCACAGAGAAAATAACGTGGCAGAGGGAGAGTTTGGAGTTTTTAGTGCTGGAGGCCCAGGAAGTAAATACACAGAGGAGCAGATACATGAGGAAAGAGAGAAGGCTTCTTTAGAAATGACAGAGGCCCCAGAAAGAGAGATGAGCCATTTGCCTAATACTTTAGAGCTGACCTTGTGGAGAGAACAGAGCAGCTGAGACTGGAAAGAAATGAGCCCTAGGAGAGAGATGAGACTTATTCCAGTATACAACTGATACCAGAAGAAGCTGGGACCATGGAGCCTTAAGAGGAAGACTGAACATCAGCAGCCATCTTGCTCCAACCTGTGGCAACAGACTTTGGTGAGGGAAGTAACATACACTTTATGGCCTGGTAACTGTAAGCTTCTATCCCAAATAAATACCCTTTATAAAAATCTAACAGATTTCTTGTACTTTGAATCAACACCACTTTGACTGACTAATACAAGGAGAAAATAGTACCAAACTCATTCTATGATGCCAACATCACACTAACACCAAAGCCAGACCCAGATACTACAAAAAAAAAAAAAAAAAAAAAAAAGAAAAGTGAGAGAAAATTACAGACCAATTTCTCTAATGCATATTGGTGCAAAAATTCTCCATGAAATTCTTAACTAATTCCAAAAGCACAGTAAAAAAATTATACACCACCAAAAGGGTTTTATTGCAGATATGCAAGGGTGGTTCTACACAAGAAAATAAATTAGGGTAACACACTACATTAATAAATTGAAGAAGAAAAGTTATGTGAACATCTAGATTGGTGCTGAAAAGGCATCCGACAAAATACAGTATCCCTTATTAATAAAAAACATTCTGAAAGATAGGAATGGAGAGACTCTCCTGGCATGGTAAAGTGCATATATGAAAAAAAAAACAAAAATCATACCCAATTTTGAACTCAACTGTGAAGACTAAAAGCTTTCCTTTTGAGATTGTGAAGACAACAAGCATGCCAACTGTCACCACTGTTATTTAATATTGTGCTAACAGTTCTTGCTAGGTCAATTAGGCAAGAAAAAGAAATAAAAGGCAGTTAAATTGGAAAAGAAGTAGTTAAATGTCTTCTGTTTGCTGATAATATAGTGCTATAGCTAGAAAATCCTAAGTAATCCACATCTGAGTTAAGAGAACTAACAGACAATTTCAGTGAAGAGCTGGGATACAAGATTAATACACAAAACTCAGTATTGTTTCTATACATTACTAAAAAACAATCTGAAGAGGAAGTCAGAAAAAGTTCCATTTACAATAGCAGTCAAAAGTAAAAACTAAATAGAGGTAAACTTAACCAATTTCATAAAGGACCTGTATTTACAAAAGTAAAATAAAAAAAAGAAAAAAAGAAAAAAAAAAAAAGCCTAAGGAAACCAGAAATGACCTAAATAAATGTAAGAACACTCCATGATCATGGATTGCAAGACTAAATTTTGCTAATTGAACACAATCCCAATAAAAATTCAAACATCCTTTTTTACAGAAATGAACATGCCAATTATCAAAAAGTTTTGGAATGAAAAGTGGTGCTGAATAACTAAAAATATATATATTTTTAAAAACGAATGAAGTTGTAAGACCTTCAATTCTTGACTTTGAATCATATTACTCAGGTACAGTAGTAAAAGATCATGATACTGGCATAAGATAGACATATTGACCAATGGAACTGAATTGATGATTCAGAAATAGACCCTCACATCTAAGGCCAAGTGATTTTTGACAAGGCTATCAAGCCCACCTAGCTGGGGTCAGCAGAGTCAATTCTGAGAAACTCGATATACAAATTTAACAGAAAGAAAGAAGATCTCTATCTTATACACAAATTAACTCAAAATTCATCAAGGATCTAAATATAAAAGCTAGAACCATAAATGTCCTTGAAGAAAATGTAGGGAAACATCTTCAAGTTCTTGTGGTAGGTGGTAGTTAATTGAACCTTACACTCGAAATAGGAACAATTAAAGAAATAATAGATAAATGGAACCTCCCTAAAACTAAACACATTATTGTTTCAAATGACTTTGCTAAGAAGGTGAAAAGGCAGCCTAATCATTGGTAGAAAATTTCCAGAAACTACCTATCAGTTAAGGATATGATTTCCATGTTATATAAAAAGGTTATACAACTCAAGTATAAAAAGGCAAGCAACGCATTTTTTTTTAATGTGCAAAAGAATTGAACAGACATTTTTCCAAAGAAGAAATACAAATGTCCAAAAAGCACATCAAAAGATGTTCAACATCATTAGCTACTAGGGAAATGCCTATCAAACCTACAGTGAGATATCATTTCACATTTTACAGAATGGCCATTACTAAAAAGGCAGAAAACTACAAGTGCTAGAGAGTATAGGGAAAAATGGGAACACCCCTTTACTGTTGTTAGGGAAGAATATGGTGCAGCCTCTGTGGAGAACAGTTTGGCAGTTCCTCAGGAAGCTAAATATGAAGTTGTCATGTCAACCAACAATCCTGCTATTAGGAATAAATTTCAGAAAGCCTGATAGTAAGGACACCAACAGACATTTGTAGAACAATGTTCATAGTGACATTATTCACTATTGGTAAAAGATGGATACAACCCAAGTGTCCATCAACCAATGAATGGATAAACAAAATGTGATAAATAGATGTGATGGGATACTATTCAGTTAGAGAAGAAATGAACTTGGGATGCATATGACAACCTATGCATTATGTTGAGTGAAATAAACCAGACACTATGGCCTCAGTAATATGGACTAAATAAGATGAATAAACTCAAGGATTTAAACAATAGAATATAGGTTACTAAGAGATAGAATATAGGTTGAGAAAGTGGATCAGATGCCGAATGTATGTTGAATGTTTATTAAGGGGGATTGTAAATATGGGAAAATGGATAGAATAGATGGTAACACATTATAGTGAGTAACACTACTGATTTATAAATGTGATCATTCCTGAAAGGGTAGTCTAGGGAGGCTGACGCCAATTGAAAGAAAGCTAGAGGATAATCTAGGAACTGTATAACAACAGAGTGATTTTGGTGGTGGATGATGATTGTGGTCAATAGCACAAAAACAAGAATGTCCATCTATTACAGGTTATTAATAATAATGGAGATACATGGGAAAATACAACTAATATAACATATAGAATGTAGTTAACAGTAATATGGTAATACTGAAATTTTTCCTTTTGGAGTAACAAAAATGTTCTAAAATGGACTGAGGTGATGACAGCACCACTCTGGGATGAAACAGAGCCACTGAGTACATCCTTTTTTTTTTTTTTTTTTTTTTTTTTAAGAGAGCCATTCTTTTATCTTATAGGCA
>JAKSZT010032197.1:0-189566 GCA_026826555.1 Tolypeutes matacus | reverse complement strand
TTTTGTATAAAGTGTGATATGGTGTTCCTTTCTCATTCTTTTGGATATGGATATCCAGTTCTCCAAGCACTATTTGTTGAAGAGGCCATTCTCTCCAAGTTGAATGGGATTGTTGGCCTTGTTGAATATCAGTTAACTATAAATGCAAGGGTCTTTATCAGAACTCTCAATTGGTTTCCAGTTTTCGGCATGTCTATCCTTTTGCCAATACCATGCAGTTTTGACCACTGTAGCTTTGTAGTATGTTTTAAAGCCAAGTAATGTGATTCATCCGATTTCATTTTTCTTTTTCAATATGTCTTTGGCTATTCGGGGCTCCTTGCCTTTCCAGATAAATTTCCTAGTTAGTAGCAGTTTGACAGTTTGATATAATTATGAATTCCAAAAACAGATATTGGATAATGCTTGTAAACTGGTCTGTTAATCTGAGCATGATTAAGTTATGATTAAGACGTTGACTGGGCCAGGACAGTAAGCGTTGAACCCTACCCTTTGGTGGGTGGGGTCTCAGAGATAAAAAATATGGCAAAGGAGAGTGTTGGAGCAGTTTTGAGATGGAGTTGTGATGCAGAGTCTTGAGGAGCCCTGGGAAGTAGCTTACAGAGGAGCTTGGTCGTGAGGAAAAAGAGAAGGCCCTGGGAAGAGAAGCAAGCCATTAGCCTGATAGTCTACAGCTGACCTTGTGGCATAAAGCAAGCCTGAGCCCAGAGAGAGGTAAGCCTCAGGAAGAGAGGACCCCAAGAAGCCTGAAACCTGGCAAACATTTGCAGCTGTCTTGCTCCAACACCTGGCAATGGACTTTGGTGAGGGAAGTAACTTACACTTTATGGCCTGGTTACTGTGGACTTCTACACCCAAAAAATACCCATTATAGAAACCAATTTCTTGTATTTTGCATCAGCACCCCTTTGGCTGCCTAATACAGTTAGTTTCACCAATTCAGTAAAAGAGGTTGTTTTGATTTTTATTGGGATTGCATTAAATCTGTAGATCAGTTGGATCAGATAGTCATTTTGATGTTTAGTCTTCCTATCCATGAACAGGGAATATTCTTCCATTTATTTGTCTTCTCTGATTTCCTTTAACAATGTTTTGTAGTTTCTGCAAACAAATCTTTTAAATCTTTAGTTAAATTTATTCCTAGGAATTTGATTCTTTTAGATGCTATTGTAAATGGGATTTTTTTTTCTTGATTTCCTCCTCAGATTGCTCATTACTGGTGTAAAGAAATGCTACTAATTTTTGCACATTGATCTTATAACCTGTGACTTTACTGAACTCATTTATAGGCTCTAGAAGCTTTTTGCAGATTTCTCAGGGCTTTCTGAGTATAGGATAATGTCATCTCCAAAAAAAGTGAAATTTTTACTTATTCCTTTCCAGTTTGGACGTCTTTATATCTTTTTCTTCTCTATGTGCTTGAGCAAGTACTTCTAATACAATTTTAAATAGGAACAGTAAAATTGGGCATCCTTGTCTTGTTCCCAATCTTAGAATATGAATCTAGAATAGAATAGAATATAGAATCCATTGAATATTATGTTAGCTGTGGGTTTTTCATGTATACCCTTTATTATGTTGAGGAAGTTTCCTTCTATTCCTATCTTTTGCAGTGTTTTTTTGTCAGGAAAGGGTGTTGCATTTTGTTGAATGTATTTTCTGCATCTAAAGAGATAATCATTTGGTTTTTTCCTTTTGGTCTGTTTATGTTGTGTATTCCATTGATTGATTTTCTTATGTTGAACCATCCTTGCATAACAGGGATGAAACACACAAGGTCATGGTGTATAATTCAGTTGATGTGTTGTTGAATACCATTAGCAAGAATTTCATTGAGGATTTTAGCATCCAGGTTCATTAGTGAGATTGCTCTATAATTTTCCTTTCTTGTGGCATTGTTTGGCTTTGGTATTAGGATTATGTTGGCATCATAAAATAAGTTAGGCAATGTTTCCTCCACTTCTATTTTTTGGAAGAGTTCAAGCAGGATTGGTGTTAGATCTTTCTGAAATATGAGGCAGAAATAACCTGTGAAGCCATATGGTCCTCAGATTTTCTTAGTTGGGAGGTTTTTAATGACTAATTCTATCACATTACTTGTGATTTGTCTGTTGAGTTCATCAATATAGTCTGCTTGTGTTTTTCTAGGAATTTGTCCATTTCCTCTAAATTATCAATCTTGTTGTTATATAATTTTTCAGAATATCCTCTTATGATACTCTATTTCTGTGGGGCCAGTAGTGATATCGCTCCCCTGGTTGTTTTTTTTTTTTTTTTTTTTATGTGTTTGCATCTCTTCTCTTTTTTTCTTTGTTAGTCTAGCAAAGGGTTTGTCAATATTATTGATCTTCTCAAAGAATCAGCTTTGGTTTTGTTTATTTTTTCCAGCAATTTTTAATTCTCGTTTTCATTTAGTTCTGCTCTGATCTTTGTTATTTCCTTCTTTCTACTTCCTTTGTGGTTAGTTTGTTATTGTTTTTCTAATTCTTCCAGGTCTGCAATTAGATTTTTTATTTTAGTTCTTTCTTCTTTTTTTAATATAGGCATTATGGCTATGATTTCCCTCTAAGTACAGCTTTTGATGCATCCCATAGGTTCTTGATATGGTGTGCTGTCATTTTCATTTATTTCAAGGTAGTTATTGATTTCTATTTGATTTCCTCCTTGACACACTGTTTGTCCAAGAGTGTGTTGTTCAATTTATATATCTTTTTCCTAATCTGGTTCTCTTTCCCTAACTGATTTTCAGCTTCATTCCATTATGGCCAGAGAAATTACTTTGTATAATTTCAGTCTTTCTGAATTCATTGAGTGTTGTTCTGTGGCCTAGCATATGGTCTATCCTGGAGAATGATCCCTGTGCACTTGAGAAGAATGTATATCCCACTCTCTTTGGGTGTAATAGTCTCTATCTTTATTAGGTCTAGATCCTCTAATGTATTATTCAAAGACATTGTTTCTTTATTAATTCTCTGTCCAGATATACTGTCTAATTGTGATAATGGTGAATGTCCCTCAGTATACTGTCCCTCAGTATAATTGCAGAGGCATCTATTTCTCCACCTAGTTTTTCCAATGTATGCCTCATGTATTTTGAAGCACCCTGGTTAATTGCATAAATGTTTATGATTGTTATTTCTTCTTGATATATTACCACTTTTATTAATATATAGTTCTTTTTTGCTGATATTAATACAGCTTTTCCTGCCCTTTATTTTCTTGTTTGCTTGTAATATTGTTTTCCAACCATTCACTTTCAGCCTTCTTGCATCCCTGTGTCTAAGGTAGGTTTCTTGTAGACAGATTATAGATGGGTTATATTTCCTTATCCATTATGCCAATATGTGTCTCTTGATTGGTGTGTTTAATCCATTAACATTCAATGTTATTCCTTCAAGGAATTACTTATGTTAGCCTTATTTTCTTTAGATTTATGTATGCCATATCTTGTTTTATTTTTCTTCTTTTCTTTTTAGTTGTTCTTACACTCACCTCCAACTCTATCTATCCTGTTTTTCCCTTTTGACCTGCAGAGCTTCCTTTAGTATTTCTTTAAGTGCAGGTTTATTATTAGCATACTCTCTTAATTTCTGGTTTTCTGTGAACATTTTGAACACTCCCTCATTTTTGAATGACAATTTTGCTGGATTGAGAATTCTTGACTGGAGGTTTTTTTTTTTTTTCTTTTCTTTTCTTTTTTAGCACCTTAACTATGTCATACTACTGTCTTTTTGCCTCCATGGTTTCAGGTGAGAAATCAGCATTTAAATTTAACAAGCTTCCCGTGTATGTGATGGTTCTCTTTTCTCTTCTCTCTTTGTCTTGAGCATTGGACAATTTGACAAGTATAAGTCCTGGAGTAGGCCTGTTAGGATATATAATGTTTGGGGTGTGCTGTGCTTCCTGGACATGTCTGTTCATGTCCTTCAATAGGGATAAGAAGTTTTCAGCCATTATTTCCTCCAATGCACATTCTGTCCTCTTTCCCTTCTCTTCTCCCTCTAAGATAAGATTCTGTTTGTGCACTTAATGCTGTCATTCAAATCCCTGAGTCCCTGCAGGATTTTTTCTATCTTTTTATTGATACGTTCTAATACCTGTTTGATTTCAGCTGTACTGTCTTCCACATAGCTGATTCTTCCCTCTGCATGTTCAAATTGGCTTTTATATACTTCCAGTGTATATTTTATTGCTTGTATTGTGCCATTCATCACCTTCATATCTGTTATCATTTTATGTATGTTTACAATTTCTTCCGTGTGTTCCCCAAGTGTCTTCTTTTTTTAATATATTTGTATTTATTTTAAAAAGATACTTAGATTACATAAAATGTTACAGAAATAAATATAAGGTCTTCCCATATGTCCCACTCCCTACACCTCCCACTTTTCCCCACATTAACAATTTCTTTCGTTAGTGTGGTACATTAATTGCAATTGATGAACACATTTTGGAACATTGCACTAAGCATGGATTATAGTTTACATTGTAGTTTACACTCTCTCCCACTCTATTCTGTAGGTTATGGACAGATATATAATGGCCTGTATCTGTCATTGCAATATCATTCAGGTCAATTTCAAGTCATGAAAATGTCCCCATATTATACCTCTTTTTTCCCCTCCTTGACTTCAGCACCTCTAGTGGCCACTGTCTCCACATCAATGACATAATTTCTTCCATTGATGGAATCACAATAAGTCTATAGTAGAATAATAGTAAGTCCACTCTAGTCCAGAACAACTACCAAAAAAGTGAGAATGGACAACCAGCACACCAAGGAACCAAGAGAGACTATAACTGCAAGCAAGAGAGTCCCAGTGTTTTCATAATATCCTTAATCTCTTCCTTTACTTTATTCATTTGATTCATGAGATGTTTTTAGATATCTCTGATTAGTTTTTCCATGTTCTGTATCTCCTCCTGTTTTTTAGTTGGTTCATTGAAATGGGCCATGTCTTCCTGTTTCTTAGTATGGGTTGTAATTTTTTGTTAGTCTTTAGGCATGAGTTTATCTTGATGGGTTTGTTCAGCTGATTGTCTTCTCTCCAATCTAGTGTTTTAATTCGTTGTTGTTGTTTTGTGTGTGGTAAGTTTACACTTTGATACTTTGTTCCTCTTTTTCTATTTCCTTGCTGTTGTCTATGTTCCCTTTAAAAAAATTAGGGCCAGAGAAAAGGAAGAAAGGAAGAAGAGAAAAAGAGTAATAGTAATAATAATAGTAAAACCTAGAAGAGGAACTGTATAAGACCTAAGAAAATGAACAAGTAGAGTGAAAAGTGGAAAGGAATAAAAAAAAAAAAAGTGGAGTACAAAGAATGAGATGAGAAAACAAATAGAGAAAAATATATAGGATGAATTAAAATGCCAGAATAATGAGAAGAGAGAGAAAGATAAAAGACAAACAGAAAAAAGTAAAAAAAGAAAAATAATAAAGAAAAAGGAAAGAGAAACAAAAACAAGAAAAATTAAAGACCAGACATAAAGAGGTGGAATATAAGAACAGTAAAAGAAAGCAAAAGATAGAATGATGAAGAAGGAAAAGAAATAACATAGGTAGAAAAAATTGGAAAAGAAAAAAAAGGGGGAGAAACAAAGGAAGAGGAAAAACAAAAACAAAACATAAAAACAAGAGAGCAGCAATTAATTTTAAAAAGGGGAGAAAAGGAGTTTAAAAAAGAAAGAAAAGAACAACAAGCAGACAAACAAAAAGCATGGAAAAACAGCCTTCCCTCTTAGGCCCCTAGTGAGCTTCTCAGCTGCTGGTGCTCATCAATCAATTACCCTGAAGCCTGCTCTTTGCAGGTTTTGAACCAGGTTTTAGTGAGTAAACTAAGTTAAATTTTAAAAAAGAACCTTTTAAATAATAATAATAATAAGAGATCCAAGAAAAGCTAATACAAAGGAAAGTTTATATGCTTCCTGTCCTAAAGTATCAGCAGGATGTCTGATAACCCAATGGATCACTTCTCTCAGAAGAGCCAGGAATCAGACCAGGGATCTCTTATATTCAAGGTGGGAATTCCTCCACTGAGATAAACTTTCTCCTTTCAGAAAGCTACCCACCCACTTTCCCTCAAGCAGGTTAGAATCTTTGAATTTGGCCAGATTCCTGCTTTTTAGGTACCTGTTTGACACCACCCTCTTTCTATTCTAATTGCTTTCTCTCAGAGGACAGCTGGGCATGATAGTCTGTGTGAGTGGATCCCCCCTCTGCTCTCCTAGTCAGATCCAGGTCCCTTCCAAGATTCAAAGGTGACTCTGGTGACCAAACTCACTACAAAGAAACCACTCTCAACCCTCTTCCAGACCCCTCCTCCCCCCAGGGGACTCCAAATAAGACCTTGAAGGCTTATTGAGGCCTCCTAAGTGCAGCCTACTTTATGGGAATTGGAGTTTTGATAGTTTTCAGCTTTGAACAAGTCAGTTGCTTGTCTCAGCCCTCTCCCCACCCAAATTCCTCTCTCCCAGGGCAGCTTGGTGTGTCATGTTGCCTGAGCAGATTTCCCTCTCCTCTATTCCCAAGGCCACCTCAATGCCAGTTCGTATGCTCCCCAAAGTTCAAAGGGCACCCAGGTAACCAAACCCATAAAAAGGAAACCCCTCTCCACCCTTTACCAGATCCTTCTTCCTCCCAAAGAATGTTCCTTCCAACTCGGTGCCTGGTGGGAGTCAGGGGGTTCATGTAGGCTTTTTGCCTTGAGGATAAAGCTTAGCTGTCTGCCATTTCCAGTCACAGGGGTAGGAAACTCACAGTTTTCCCTTGGGCTCTTTATCTCTTTGTCCAGCTCCCTCCAATTCAATGCCCTGAAGCCTCCTGCTCTGTGGATTTCCAAAACAGTTCACTTGGGTAAGATTTTGTCCCTTCTCAGTCATTTTTTATGAAAGACCTGGGGAATGCCCATCTAAGCCAAAATCATCTTGCTTGAACTGTCACGATCAGTTGTCTTGTATGTACAGTGACATTTGATTCTATTTATTCACCCAGTGTCTTATTTTTTTCATTTTTGTCTTCAAAGAAGCTTTAGGTTACAGAAAATCACATACAGAATATAGGTGATTCCCATATACCCAACATCCTCTCCCTTTTCCTCTTTCCCTTATTAATAACATTTTACATGGATGGTACATTTGTTACAATTGATGTACAAATATTGGAATATTGCTACTAACCATGGTCAATGATTTACATTGTGTTTTACATTTTGTACTGTACACTTTTATAGATGAAGTTTGATGTGGTCTGTATCCATCCTCACAGGATCATGTAGAACAATTCCATTGCCCCCAAAATGTCCCATATTCCCTCTATTCTATTTCTCCCTCCCTTTCCCTTTGGGACCCAAGGTAACCACCAAGATTGACTCATTAAAGGACCATATTCATAGTTATTTTCAACAAAATTGTGGGCTTGACATACTGGCCTGTCCTCCCCTATTAGGCATTGCCTATGCTCTTGATAGACTCCCATCCCTCTATTTGGGATCAGAACATTCAAAAACAATAGCCATATATTAAAAAAGAATAATCATCTTAAACATTTATCATTTAAAATGCATTTTATTTTCCAATTAAATCTTCTCTGGGTTCATGATACATAAATTTTCTGAATTTCTTTGCTATTTATTACTTTTACAATGTGTGTTCCATGTAGAAAAGGCCACAGGTACAAGCACAAATGAATTTTCAATAAAGGTTTTTGTTGTCTTGCCTTTATTGGTCTATCTTGGATTTGTGCTGGAGGAATGGAATATGTGGATTCATTACAGGACAAATACTCAGGGAGCCTTTATCACCATTGCTTGAAATTGAAGGAGAAAAGAATGGGCGCAGTGGCTCTGAAACTGGAATGTTGGTGAATGTAAAGATATGGGATCCATCAGTAATGTCACAAAAAGAAAGTTTTCCAATATCCATATCCAGGAAAATCCCCACTCGGTGTAACCAGGTTTTCACCCAGACTGCAGTGGGTGGCTTGGTGCTGGCTGAGAAAACATTTCCATCTCTCAAACCCAGAGTCCAGAAGCCATAATCTGAAGACCGAAGAATGGTTCCTTTTCGGTTAACAGATTCCTTACAAACACCCAGATCCCATTCTTTGCTTGTTCCTATATCTACTTCCCAATAATGGCGGCCAGATGTGAACCGAGAAGAGCCAAGAACACAAATTGCATAGCTGAATCTCTCGGCACACTCTTTACGATTCTGGTTGTTATGTCCACATCGGACACTCCTCAGGTCTTCAGAAACAATTAGCAGGTTATTGGCTGAGTCAGCATCCAAGGTCATATCCACTGTGGAATAAAAATGAGACAGTTAGCAAAAGGACAGACTATACACCCACTCCACATTTCTACTGAAAATGCCGAAATACAGAGTTGAATTATGTTCTTTTAATTCTTGTTTCACTAAAGCAATTTTTTTCTGAGGAGATTCACCTAGCACTATTGACTAGTTCATAGTATCTCATATTTCATGGCAGAATGGGCCTTTTATTCACATTTGGGTTACTGTTTGTATTAAGCTATGTGGTTATTTGATTAGTCTTCTCTTTAATGAACAAAATCCATGAAGATGGATACCACAAAGTTGTTTGCTCTCAAATGTAATATATATGAAAGCATATTGCCTATCAAAATTTAGATATCATTAATGAAGAAAAAAATATTCTATTTATTGTAAAATAATGTTGAAATAGTCAACTTTATTTTTTCTTTGTCATTCCATTTCCAATTCATCTTGGTGGCTGGGTAGTTACATTGAAGACTTTAAAACTGTTATCATTATATCAAAATTAAGGGTTAATGCTAGGAAGCCTGAGGCAATGTATTAACTCTGGGTTAATGTTATTCAACATTCAAAGTACTCTTCAGGCAGCAGTGGCTACAATTTTGGACAAAAGAGGTCTAGGGCATGACCCAAATATATTTCCTATAAATTATTCAGTGCAGTTGGATCTAATCTACACTCAGAGCTGAGAACTGATGCTTGTAGCACATAGAAATTTTAGGTGCCAGAATTAAACTAATGTCCATTTTTAATATTGAACCTTTTGAATAGTTGTTTATTCCAGGGCCCATTGTGGGAACTTACACAGATTCCTTACCTTGGAACTTGAGTATCCTTGGGTTCATCTGCAGAATAGTTTTCAGTTGGGACTCCAGTTCTCTGACCTTGGAAACCAGTTTGCCCAGCTGGCAATTGGGTCTGATGTCATTCTTCTGTGAGACCACAGGGCAGGAAGGGCACAATATACCCTCCGGATGGGGCTCCTTCTGCAGTGAATTGATGCAGTGCAGGCAGGAGACATATCCACATTTTAGGTATACTGGGTTTTCAAGATAAGTCACGCAGATAGGACATCGACTTGCTTCTTTAAAATGTTCAGCCATATCCACTCTCTGGGTAAAACCTGCAAAAGAATAGAGTTTACATGAATTCAATGACCTGGGATGCTTTCATCTACATTCATAGAGTTGACATGTACCTTCTATGTACAATCATTAGCACCAGGTAATGAAATTACAATGTACATTCAAAGATAAAACTCATGGCCTTGAACTTCTGATATTTGGAATCTAGTTGGAATGAAGAATATAATTCATTATTTTGCAGTAAGGTGAAGTCGTGAAAGGTTCTAGACCTGGGGTGTCCAATATTGTAGGCACAAAACTCCTGTGGTTCTTGAACAAGTGAAAATTCCCTTGATCTAAATTGAGCTGTGCTGTGAGTGTAAAAGACAGATTGGATTTTGAACACACAGTAAGGAAAAGATAATGTAAACTACCTCATTATAACTGTTGTAAACAATTACAATCAATATGTAATCAATTACATATTGAAATAATATCTAAGATATTAAATTAATTGGACTTGTTTCTTTTTACTTTTTTAACATGGCTAGATAGAAAATTTCTAATTGCATTTGTGGGTCTCACTGTATTTCTGTTGAACGGTGCTGGTCTAGACTCAGACACCACCCAAATACTCCCCCAGCTGATGTGACTTGGATGTAGCAAAAAACCCATAGCAGCAGCTGAGAAGTTGAAGAAGTCAATGGAGACACTCAATTCACCATCTGGTAGAGTTGTCTAAGCTATGGTTTGATAATGAAAACTAAGACTGCTATTCCTAGATCAGTGGGCCCAAGAGTCCCAAAGCACACATTGTGGGTGGCATTGAGTTGGCCTCAGACAACACTTGCAGAAATAATAAATTATCAGTTGCCTGGTTCTTGCTCTCCTATATCTACCCTTTGTAGAATTTGAAAAGTAAAATTGAAAGTACATAGGATGGCACTCACCACTCCTCCACTAGGTTCTCCTTTGGCTACAGCTGCTTCCTCTGTCAGCTCAGTTCTGAAGTGAAATCCACTGACAGTCCCTCTTCTCCACTTATATCCTGCCTTCCTCTTTATTTAATCAAGATTTGATTTAATCTTGGTGTAAATGATGACATAGAAATGTTATTACAAAGGAGATCATTTTGTTTTGAAGTTATTTTTCCTATTAGTATGAACAAATATTATGATGTTATTATCATTCTAGATTACATTTTAAACATTATTTTTGTTAGTAGTAGGATTTGGTATTAGGACATAAACTTTTTTTTTTTGGAGGTACCAGGACCCAGGATTGAACCCAGGACCTCATATGCAGGAAGCTGGTTAGCAACCACTGAGTCATATCCATTCCTCTTGTGTTGGTTTTATTTCATTTGTTTGTTTGTTTGTTTGTTTTTAGGAGGCACTGTGAAACAAACCTGGGACCTCCCATGTGGGAAGCAGGCACTCAACGACTTGAGCCACATTCACTCCCCAGGACATAAACTTTTAAAACAATATATTCGGCATTAACATTAATCCTTATGAATAGAATTAGTTTCAAACAGTGGGGTTTTTGCTCACAAAATTAAACTTCCTAGTATTTAGATCGAGGTAATTAATTAAACCTATTCAGAAGTAGTTCTTAAAATCACTCAGTAAACTGAAGTCACCTCATCAAAAAAGCTTTTCTCTGTATTAGTCAGCCAAAGGGGTGCTAATGTGAAATACCAAAAATGGGTTGGTCTTTATAAAGGGTATTTATTTGGGGTAGAAGTCCAGGCCATAAAGCGTTAAGTTTCTTCTCACCAAAGTTCATTGCCACGTGTTATAGCAAGACAGCTGCTGATGTTTGCCAGGGTTCAGACTTCTTGTGTTCCTCTCTTCCCGGGGCTGTGTTTCTCTCTGGGCTTAGCGCTTCTGGTTCCTCCACGAGGTCAGCTGTAGACTATCAGGCAAACGGCTCACTTTTCTTCTGGGACCTTTTCTCCAGCATCAAAACTGCTTCTCAAAAACTGCTACTCAAAACTGTTCTTGCCATGCCTTTTATATTTGATTCCCCACCCACCAAGGGGTGGGGCTCAAAGCCCTAATAATAACCTAATCATGCCCAGATTAACCAATCAGTTTACAAGCATGATCCAATTATATTTTTGGAATTCATAATTACATCAAATTGGCCAAGGTTACATTCTCCAAAGTTGTGAAAATCACCTTCTAAAAGTTTTGTAAAGAAAATGCCAGACTGTTTCCCAACAATCAGACAACAAATCAAGATCCTGTATTTTATCAAAGTATCAAAAGTAAAATATATTTATTATTATATTTCTCATAATCATAGTATTTTTTCCATCTGACATGTTATAAAAATGACACAGTGCCTTTATAAAAACAAATCATTTTCATTTTCTTCAAAAAAGAGTTTTATCATATTACAAATGTCTCCTAAGTGTTTACCCTTATGTGTTTGAGGAGAGAAAATAAAAAGTTAGAAGACCTGGGGGAGGGGTTAGATTGTATTTGCAAGAATAATTTATGTCTTTCATTCAAAGGTGAATTGCTGGATTTTGCTGGGCACTCTTATCATTTGAAATCCAAAGCAGAAACAATTCCATATCACAAAAGCTACAGTTTCCCTTAGACAAAGTGAAAAACACAAAACTCTAACAAATATACACAATATTTTTTTGGAAGTCTTTTACTTTGCATTTGTCCTTTGCTTTAGAATTTCAGTTATGTTTCATATGTACCTAGTATTTATATGAAGTATTTCTTTCTCTTTATCACTTTAGTAACTTTAAATTAATTTATTTTATCATGACTTTCATGATATTGTCACTTATGGGGGAGCAGTTATTCTTGTGTTTATAATATCATTGACTTTTGCTCATGGAGGATTGATCTCTAAGGTGTTTTCTGTTTATTTAGTTTGAGTGGATCATGAGCAGAGGTTATATTTTTTGCTAATACCAAATGGCCAGATTTGTGGAAAAGACCCATGAAGTGTTTAGATTTCTGCCTCTGGTTGGTACCCACCAAATATGGAATTTCATTCATTTCATGTTAACTTCTTGGGTTCAGAGTTCTTTCATTAAGAGAAAATTAAGCTTCCAAGCCAATTCAAAGGATTTTAATTACTTAAAATATTCTTTACAATTGGCACTTTGAACAGAGATGAGCTTGCTTGCTTTCCCCTGGGACAGTGATAAATCTTTCTTTCCTTGCTATCATCATTTCCTAGTTTAAATGTCTCTTATGTTTGAAGTACCCTGTTTTTCAATATCCCACTTAGCAGGGGCAAAATTCTCCACATCCTGTCCCTATTTTTGCATCATGGAACCCAAGACTCAAAGCACTGGATTGGGTCTGTTCTTATCAGATGTGTTCTTCAATGTCAAGACAGCAGCAGATTGCAGAGTTAAAACTTCACATACAGCTCCTCCACGTATCTGAGATCTAGATAATTCCATGTTTTACTAAGGTTCATCAGAAAATATTTTAATAACATAGCATATCAAGTATTTCCAGTATTTTCATGTGATTGTGTGGAGCAGTGTCACAATATGTCTGGAAACAGGTATCTCGACTCTCTTCTTAAGTAATATATGATGTTTACAATTTTGACATTTGGAAATTCTTAGTATTCTGAAACACTAAAGAAAAATATGAACATATGAAGAAAATGTCAATTGCTTTCACTCTATCTGTGGTCCAAAGTCTTAACATAGGAACTGAGTATCAACAACACCAAAAATATATGAACTATCAATAGCAAACAGCTGTGCAGTAAGAAAATTGTGAGAGAGTGCAGCATGGTGGAAGCCAAGAACGGAGTGCTAGAAGAAGAAGGAACAATTTATACAATCAAAATTGAGATGTAACATTAAGATAAGTTGAATGTCTGTAGCATCTATAGGCTCACTGTTAACCAAGATAAGCTCAAGGCCAGGAAGATGTGAGAAACTTCATGATTTAATGATGGTGAAAGTTGTCTCTTTAATTCTGGATATCTTTCAGGCATTTTTACCATTTCTCAATCTTATATATTAAATATATTTATTGTTTATAAGGGGTCTCTTGTTGCTATCATTTTAACAAGCCATGCAGTACTTAGATCAGATAAAATATTCTCTTTGAGTTTAAAATCCCTGGAATGCAGTAAATAATCCTTATAACGAAATAAAAATGCTGTCAATTTTTCTGAAAGTTCAAGATACATAAGGAAGCCAAACCTGAAATACCAACGCATAGTTCTGTATTAATTAATAGAATATGTAATGCATAATATCTTTCCTAATTAGTGTTAGAGTATTGAAATCTGGATTTATGATTCATAAAGTTCCCCAATTTTTTTCTGCTCTAACATTTTTTTAACAAATCAGTTTTATTGATACATGTCAAAAGAGCATAAATCCATCCAAAGGATACAAGGAATGGCATATGGCGTATTCACATGTTTGTTCATTCAATACTTCAGTCATTCTTAGAACACATTCATTACTTCAATAATAATAATAAACAAAAAACAAAACTCATCACCTCTCAATCTCTATATACTTCCCCTGCTGTACATAGCTGCTATTCTTTATTTCCTTCTCTTTAGTATGTCTGTATTTATATTTTATAAAAACAGTCTTATATATGCAATATCACTGTATTCATGGTTTACATGACATTCTATTATCTTATACAGTCCCATGTTATAGGTTTTAGATTTCCTTCTAGTAATATACATAACCTTAGACTTTTCCTTTCGCTGTCATACCCATACAATAGCACTGCTAGTTACAAACACCTTGATATGCTTTCACCATTTCTATTCCTTTCCAATGATTTACAAACAACCTTTTTACCAACTCTGCCCAGATTAACCCTCAGCTTTTCCTTCTCTACCGTCCTTCTATTTTTTAGTAACTTATATTCTGATCATTAACTCCATGAGTTTATACAATATATTTAGTTCAAAATAGCACAAGCATACAGTATTTGTCCTTTTGTGGCTGGCTTGCTTCACTCAGCATAATGTCCTTCAGGTTCATCCATGCTGTCATATGCTTCATGACTTCATTTCTTCTTATCACTGCATAATATTTCATCATGTGTACATACCACAATTTGTTTTTCAATCCATCAGTTGATGGACACCTGGGTTGTTTCTAACTTTTAGCAATCGTGAGTAATACCACTATGGACATCGGTGTGTAGATGTCTGTTCATGTCTCTGCTCTCAGTTCTTCTGGTTATATACCTAATAGTGGTATCGTTGAATCCCATGTCAAGTCTATATTCAGCTTCCTTAGGAACTGCCAGACAGTCCTCCACAATGGCTATACTATTCTACATTCCTACCAACAGTGAATAAACTTTCCTATCTCTCTACATTCTCTCCAACATTTACAGTTTTCTGACTTTTTAATAGTGGCCATTCTAATAGGTGTGAAATGATATCTCATTTGTGTTATAACATTTTAATGTGTCAAAATAATCAAATACTCCTTTACCATAAATACATGATATTTTTTCCATATATTCTTTTTTGTGTGTCTGGGTTTTGTTTTACTGTTATTCCCAAGCATACCTTGGGGGGATTACTGAACCTGGATTCATCATAGGACAGATAATTGGGGAAGCCTGGTGACCATTTTTTATATTTGAAGGTGAAAATAAGGGGCACAGTGACTCTGAAGTTGAAATTTTAGTGAATGTGGGATAAAGAATCCATTGCTAATATTGAAAAAAGAAATGCTTCCAATATCCAAATCCAGCAATATCTCAATGTAACAAGGGTTCAGCCAGGCTGCCATTTGAAGTGTTTGGTAGCCAAAAGTTAGCCTCATTTTTCGAGCTTACAGACCAGAATCAAAGTTCAGTAGAGAGTTGGATATCTTGTCTATGATCAGATTCTGCACCAACATGGAGATCCATTCTCTGCATGATTTCACATCAACCTCCCAGTAAGGTTGGTCAGAGGTGAAACAAGGGGAGACCGAGACACAAATTGAGAAGGTGAATCTCTTAGAAAGCTCTGTCCACTTTTGTTTGATATTCTATATTGGAGGCTTTTCAAATCATCAGAAATTATGAGGAGGTTATTGATTGTGTTAACAACTAAGGTAATATCCATTGTGAAAAAAAACTAAATAGCTTAGCAAATGGGCAGAGTATAGTCCACTCTTTGTATTATGAAAGCCCAACTTTCTTGTTCACTTTACCTTTTTAAATTCTGCTCTTCTTCCTTAAATCAAAACTTTCCCTGAAGAAATTTTCTTGGTCTCCTTGACTAGGCCAAATTATTCTATATATTTTTGTAACAAAGAAGGCCTCAAATTCATGATAGAAATTCCATATACATTAAGTTATGTGGTTCTTTGTATCAAGATTTTTCTTTGTGATAATGTGGAAAATCCATGAAGGCAGAGACCATGGCTGTTATTTGTTCTCTAATTGAGTATATATGTTAGCACAGATTCTGTCAAAATATAGACCTAATAGATATTTTGATGGGAAATCAATTAGATTTATTGCAGAATAATACTGAAATTTTACCCTTTGTTTTTTCTTTGCAATTCCCTTTGCTCTTTCATCTTGTTAGGTAGTCATTTGCATTCCAAATCTTTTTTTGTTTTTTTAGTGTTAAAACAAGATTAAGAGATAATGCTGGATATCAGTGGATTAGATGAGAAGAAGTCATGATGGAGGACTGGGCAGCTCCACAGCCAATTAGAGATTTCCTTGAGCATGAGGGAGGGTGTCTAGGTACATTGGAAGCAACTTAGATCCAGTCCTTGCATGGTGTAGTACTCAGAGGAATGAGGAAACTTGAAAAGGAATTGTTTTATGGATTTTCAACATCTTCAACTCACTCTGATTATCAGGATTGGGGAGAAGAACTGTTTGTCTTAATATATCATGTGACCAGAAATAAAAGGAATCTCTCTTGACTATGAAATAAAAACAAATCCATACTCAGTAAGGAGAAACTTTACACAAAAGATTATTGCAATGGAGAAAAGGGACTATTACAATAAGGGAAGAGGGATGATTGCCATAGGGGGAATGCTCTGATCATAAGATTGAAAGTTTCCAGGGTTATACATAAAGGATTTTTCTTTTATAGAGAGGAATAAAGACTAGAATGATCCAGGTGTAAGGAAGCCAGATACATTCTCAGAAAATAGATCAGAGTATGTTTTCCCTGAGAACATTCTATTTCCTGGGAGGGGTGCTTAATGGGGGGATGTAAGCTGGCCAGACTGAGGATGGAACCAAATTCCCAGTCCTGGGGGAAAGAGAGGTTCTTAACCAAAGCTTGATTAACAAGCAAATTGTTCAGTGGGGATAAGTTTTAGCTAATCTTTTATGAGACAAAGATTGAGGATGTTGAGGGTAAAGTCCAGCCTCTTCATAGGTAAACTAAAAGGGCATCCTTGAGTCTTATCTAAGTCATATTTGAGGAAGGGTTTCTCTTTGCACTAGTCCATTTTTTGGAACACCAAATGTGAGGGATTTCTTTAACCTTCCCTGCATTCCTGGTTTACAGGGCTCCAGCAATTCTCAACATTGTCAGGATTAATGATCAATGACTTTACCTGGCTCTCATATGAGTTTGAGCAAATAGTAAACTCAGTAAAAAATAATTTTTCTCAGAATTGATATTGAGGCCTGGAATGTGTACCAAAGTAAACTCATCATAGTCAAATCCAATGTAGCCACCATAGATTATATGATGCATTATAAAAGATGTGGGGAAAGGAGAGAGAATGAGCAGGGTTAGGCATTTGAATGCCATCTGTGCATTTCTGTACTTGGGAATCTGGGAGTCTGGCATCCTGACTTTACAAAATACATGCCACAGAGCTCAGAGAAGTCACTTTAAACATATTCTTTTCTCCACATTAGATCATAAAAATAACTCAGAGTTACCTCTGTTTTGAAACAGTCATCATTGTATATGTTGCTGGGTCATTGTGGGAAGCATATGCTGTAGGGGTTCAGGTCCACTGTCTGCAATTGGCTCTATATCTACAGGATCAACAATAACATGAACTTTTACCACCATTTTTCTTGGGGTCTGAAAATGGGAAAAACCCATTCATCATATTCCATGTCCACAGTCACTGTGGATTACAGTTGCCTGAGGGCTTTAAAATACGGCAGAGTACAATGCCTCCCAGTGGGAAAGGGGTCAGATTCTGTTGGTGCAGGGCCTTGCTGCTCAATGAGTGGATAAAAACCAGCAGCATGAGCAACACCTGGGCTCAGGTCAGAATTCGAGATCCTCAGAGCAACCTATGCCCCTACAATCAGAATCTGTATATTAACAAGACCCCAAGGCCATTTAAGGCATATTCAATTTTGATAAGCCATGAATTACCCAGTGCCATTGATGAGAAATATAAATTAAGCTGCATGTGTAACTGTAAGTTTTCTGATAAGCACATTACAAAAATTTATAAAGTAAAGGTTAAAATAGTTACTTTTAAATTGCGGCAACAGATATACAATACAAAATTTCTCACTTTAACTGCTGTCATGTGTACAATTCAGTGATGTTAATTATGTTCACAATATTGTGCTAAAATCTCTCCATCCATTAAAAAAATAATCTGTATGCATCAAGCAATAATTCTCCATTCTCAACAACCCGGCAGCCCCTAGTAAACTGTATAAAATAATTTTAATGATTTATCTATTTAAATCAATATATGTAAAAAAATGATCATTTTCCCTTGGGCACTGGGCAATTTCAAAGGCTCAGTGCAGCTCAAGTATTGGAAAGCACAGGTCCAGAGTATGACCGAAATATTATGTTTTCTTAAAAATCTCCAAGTGTTTCTAATATCTATTCAGAAATGAGAAATACTGTTGCTCATGGCAGGAAAATCTAGATGCCAGGATTCAGCTAATGATATATAGGTCCAGATAGATGGAACCACAATTATATTTATCAGTAATCATGCAGTACCAAGATAATGGGAGATTGAATTTGTCCAAGATTAATTTCCATTCTATGAGACAGATTTCACACTTTGATTTTTATTGCCAATAAATGACTAGAAAGAAGAAATATTTTTGTCATCTTGTTTTCCTGTGTCTTTCAAGGTAAAAAGGTAGTGTGGCAAAAAACATCAAGCTTATTTCAATTATTTTTGAGATTCAAAAAATGGGAACATCATAACAGTTTCTGAATTGTACATAGTTTAAATATGAATGCAATTTGAGGAGCTTTTCTTTTGCTGAACATTTCCCACTTACTTTTTAAATTCCAATACAAAATACCAGCACAGGTTTTAGTTTTTGAGTGGCTATTAGAGGTATAATTAATGAAGAAGTAATAAAACTGCTTGGGGTCATCTCACAGCTGCTGCCAAGGTGGCTCCATGTCCAAGTTACAAAGGGACCTGGCTCTTCCCTGTTCTGACCCAGGTTTTCCACCTCCATTGTACTTTTTGAAAAGCCCAGAACTCATCTGATCCTGCATTGCTCAGTTTAGTAAACTTTTCTGATTTTTGATCTCTAAGGGAATCATGACTACCTTCTCCTCACTATATCATTAAAAATTACAGCAGTTTAATTTTATAAGCAAATGTTCAGCCCTTCCTTCTGCTAGAAACTTTTAAGTCTTGTCTTGCAAAACTCCACTAAACTCAATGCCTGAACAATTTTCCCTTCTTGTAGGAACCTTTCCTTTGTTCCACGACACATAATTTACTTCTATTGTTCTCCCAGGACAATTTGTAAACACTTCTAATAGAACTGGATACCATTTTTTTTTTATAGTTGTGTGGTTTTAAATGTTCTTTATTGAGGCAACCATAATTAAGGGCTTTATTCTGGATATGATTTTGGGTATGAATTAAGAAGAGTATCAGGGGAAGAACAGACAACAAATAACTACTATTGGATTGATAACACAATTTAATAACTTGAAATTAACCTGATTTTCTTCATGTTTTCTCCTGATTGTCATCCTTCCTATACTTCCCTGGGTCTATAGAGGCAGGGGGTCATTAAAGGAAGTAGTATATTATAATTAAAAGCAGCAAAACTTGATTGCACATTATGCAATGAACATAACAAAGGAAATTTATCTGAATTGGGCTACGGCATCAAGAAGGGGAAATATTAAGATTATGCTCTAATTATTCATGATTTCTTATCTCAGTTGTAGAGATCACAGT
The DNA here is from genome assembly GCA_026826555.1 of Tolypeutes matacus. Taxonomy (NCBI): domain Eukaryota; kingdom Metazoa; phylum Chordata; class Mammalia; order Cingulata; family Chlamyphoridae; genus Tolypeutes; species Tolypeutes matacus. The sequence goes on along the minus strand of JAKSZT010032197.1, from coordinate 170,063 downwards.
TTTCACTAGGGAAATTATACTTGTGAATTTTGAAAAGTTTTCAAACTGTAGATAAGTAAATTTAAAAGTATGAAACATATAAAATACCCAAAAGAGAACTGGTGATATTGGTTTAGAGATACATAGTTCCAATCAACTATAAATGCATGGAGTTCACACTTTTGTCATGTTATTAAGAGAATCTAAATGTATAAACTTACAATTAACAAAGGATGGAAAAAATGTGTGAAATAAGCTGATCAGTCATAATTTTTATACGGAAAAGAGTAACCCTCTTTTCAATACTATACACAGGACATGATTTGTTGAAACTTTGAGTCTTCTTTGTCTGTTACACTTTCAGACAAAAATGTTTTAAAGGAAATTATTTTCTGGTTTCAGATAGTCTCAGGACAGTTTCTAGTTTGCTTAACAAACCTCTGAAAATACATATTTTCAAACACAGGAAAATATTTTGGAAGTAATGATTATGACCACAAAGTAAGTTTTTAGGGAACACTTTCCAGAAGGTTGCATTACCTTTATAAAATCTTCTTATATATCTAAATATAAGAAGATTTTTATTATTTTGTCACCAGTGGGTTCTGTAACTAAGTTCCTTATGGATGTTGACACTCTAGTATTTGGTTAAAAAAGATTGGGCAGAAGCAAAATTTTCCTAAAAAAAGAAAAAAGATTTAATAAGCATGTTCTAAGCCATGGTCTCTTGATCTCCAAACTATTTGCATTTGGGGCCAGATGATTCTTGAGTGTGTCTAGGGTGTGTGTCTATACATTATGGGGTGTTTACCAGCTTTCCTCTACACCCTAGATTCTAGAATCGCCTTCACCCTGTATTGCCAACCACAAATGTCCCCAGGCATTGCCAAATCTCTCTAAGGTGTTAAAACTGTCCCTGGTTGAGAATCTCAGGAAGTCATTATTATGTGTACCTGTTACCTAGAAAAATATTGCATCAGGATGTAATATTCTAATATGTGCCTTAATTAACTCAAAAAAAAAAGACTAGATTAAAGAGTCATGGCAAGGTATGACTAGGTGAGAGGAGAGACACTCTCCAGTAAAAGCCCCATACACCAGAACTGAGCTCACTAAGTACCTGGAGACAAGTAGAAGATTCAAAGAGATGAGAGGTAAGTCCTAAATAAGTTGATTTATTTTTAATTCTCAAGTTATAAAAGAGTGGGGAAAAAAATAGCATGATGGTAAATTTTGGCATCCAAAACCAAACTCTTATTTACTGAGAACCAACTATCTGCCTAGCAATAAGTAAATGATTTTGTCACACATTGACTGTGTTTAGGACAAGTGGGTCAATATAATTTTTGATACCCAATCTAGAAAAGTAGATTATTTCATTATCTTCTTAAGCCAAAGTATAGCCTGGGATATCCTGAAAAGAACTGTTCAATTGAATTTCTAAGATGGCAATAATCTATATCTGTACTGTTCAGTTTGGCAGCAACTAGCCATATGTGGGTATGGGGCACTCAGAAAGTGGCTGGTGATATATGGAGAAATTATAACATTTCTGTTATATTGGGTTAAAATATGTCATCTGCATTTATTTCACCTTTTTTCCCTAAACGTGCTTATTAGAAAATTCAGAATTACGTATGTGCCTTGTATTATATTTTTATTGGAATAGATGCTCTGGAGTTGGCAAGTTGTAAGCCCCCTTTGACTCCTTGAACTTCTCAACACTTCTCTGGGTTAATCTCCCAGTGAGGCAGGACCTGCAGGTGAGCTGGGAGGCCCTGTTAAATCTAGACCCTTCTTCCTCCTCAGCTCAAAGCTCAAGGATGATTTGTATCTTTCATCAACTCCTATTTCAATCTCTTTAGGGTTGGACTTTGTACTATATATGTTTAAGTTCTCTTTGACCAGCACTAAGAATGGTATGAAATTAAGGCACATTAATTCTTTGCATATAAAGAGGGAGAGACTTTTAGGAAACAAGAGCATTCAAGTCACAGAAGCCCCCAATACCCTGTTCATTTGCCTACAAATAGGCAGCAGCCACAGCTGCACACACTGAAGAAGTAAACAGGTGTGCTGGTTGCCTGGACTTCCTTAGAAACTTGTGTACTTGAAATATAGATGCATCTACTGCCATAACTGCATCAATTTACATCAGAAGGGCCCTAAGTGGATTCTTTAATGTGCCCTTTGTGCCCATTATTCTGCCTGTGGTGTCTCAAAATATTAATGTCAGGCACAATTGGCAGCTGAGAAAGCTAGTGTCCAAGACTGAGGAACTGGAGCCCTATCTGAGAACTATTCTACAGATGAACCCAAGGAGGCAGGAATTCCAAGGTAGGAACATTTCCTCTCTGTCCCCTTCCTCACTAAGTACTCCTGGACAGTTGACCTTGCAGTTGGCTCTCCAATAAAAGTGGAGGATATCTGAATCTTGGCATTTTGCATGTTAGAGTTCCTCCTGCAATCATGGTGCTCAGCCCTGAATCCAGAGTAGAATCACATGGTGATCGCTGATAAAGGTTGCCACCAGGCAGAGGTAGTCACCAGTACAGATTTGTTTCCTTCAATTCATCTATTATTTGGGCAGGCTGCCAATCCACAAGTCCCTTCTTTTGGCAGCACTAAATTACTGCCGTAACAGTCTCCCTCCACATTCCCAAGTGTGAAGTTGAATCTCTTAAAAGAGAAGAAATCTTTTGTCTCTATTCTTGATTTCCTTATAAGATATCTGACATAATATTGCCATTTTTTCTTAGACTCCTATGGGGAAAACTCTGTGATACCAATATGCAATTATTTGATCGATTGAGGAAAAGAAAAGGGCAGTAAAAAGGAAGAAAAAAATTGCAAGTATTTAAAAATGATACTTTTCCATATATCTTGTATTGTTTATATCCTCATTTAATAATGTTTACTGAGTAGTTATATATGATGAAACAGGGTACGTGTTAACATATGTAAGTAATTGATTCCTAGTTCAAGAATTCAAGAATGATTTTTGTGGAAAAGTTTTATTGACTGGAGCATGAGGAAAAACAAAGCAGCTGTTTTGCATTGAATCATGTCCCCCACCAAGAGTTGTTCATGGTCATGTGGATGTGAACTCATTTCACAGATCTTATTAAAATGAAGCCAAACTGAATAAGGGTGGACCTTAATCCACTGTGACTGGAATCCTTATAAGCAGAGGAAATTTTGGCACAGGAGTGAGTAGGAAACAGATAGCCACATGATAGAGGCAGAGATTGAGTTATGGCTTGCTGTCAAGCCACAAGTAGAATGCTGCAAACTTCAGAGAAAGCATGATCCTGCCAACACCATGACTTTGGACTTCTAGTTTCCAGAACTGTGTGACACAGTAAATTCCTGTTTGTTTAAGTCAACTAGTCTGTGGTATTTACTACAGCAGCCCTGCCAAACTGAGACAGCAGCTTAAATCAAAAAGGGATATTTGGGTCACTTCTTCAACTGAATCATGCACGCTGCCTATTTGCTAAACTATTTGCTTTCCCTCCACAGTGGATATGTCCTTGGAAGTGGATACAGTCATCAACAACCTCATCATTTCTGAGTGTCTGTGGAGCATCCAAATTGGACATATTCAACAACGTGTGCTGAAAGATTCAGCTATGTATATTGTCCTTGGCTCTCCTTGTTTCACCTCTGGTTGCCTTTACTAGAAGGTGGCCTTTGAAAAAACAAAGAATGAGACTTGGGTGCTTGCAAAGAATCTGTTCATTGACAAGGGAAGGTCAAATTGCCTTCAGAACTGGGTACAGGGAAGCGGCTGTGGCTCAATCAGTAGGGCTCCCGTTTACCACATGGGAGGCCCCGGGTTCAGTTCCCGGGGTCTCCTGGTGAAGGCAAGCCCGCCCGCACGGCGTGGTTAGCTGATCCAGCGAGCACAAGCAGCAAGGGGGGGATAAATGAATAAAAAAATAAAATCTTTAAAAAAAAAAAAAAAAAAAAGAACTGGGTCCAATCTACAGAGATTAAGTAGATTTTACCTAGTTAACGGTATTTGTGTATGTGCACATGTGTACAGTTCTTTGCAATTTTATCATCTGTGTACATCTGTGTAACCACTACCAGCTAGCCTTGTGTTTTAAAGAGATTATGAATTAAAAAAATATTTTGATTCTTCAGGAGTCATTACATGATATTTTCTTGTTGAAGGAGAAATTATACTTCATTTTCATAACTTAACTTTTATATATGTAGTATTAACATGTATAAATTCCTTTGATGAAATTTTCATTATTAAAAGGATGAAGTTTTGCCTTCTCAACAATATTTATTTGACACTTCACTGAACATGCAGTTGTCTCATCAATAGAACCTTTTCATATGAAATTTCTTTAGAGAGAAAAATATACCCTAGTGGATGTGATTGCTGGAGAGATGTGAAGATGGCAGTCAAAGGACATAGGGAGTGTGGTTATTTAAATTGGTTTCCTTGAGCATGTAAGCAAATAGTTTGAACAAATAATCAAATATATTGAAGCAAATGCAATGCAGGTTTATCACTGATGGAAGAATTACTTGAAAAACATTGAAGAGTCAAAGGCTAGAATGAATACTAGGGATTGTTTATGAATAAGAAGTACTGTGAATAACTCCGGGTTTATAATAACTCAGTATAGACAGATATAGATGTGTGTGTGTGTGTGTGTGTGTGTAGGAAATCCAGTATTCCCTGGTGAAATGGCTGATGCCAGAGCTCCATCTGTGCTGGCAAAGACAAGCCTAGAATATCTCATGAAAGAATATGAGAAATTTACAGGTCTCTCAATGGTCAATTATGGGGCAACATGACCATACAATTAAATATAACAGTAACAGAATTCAATCCTTTGAAATACATAGGAACATATGAGTCTTCATTGACACTAATAAGAATGAATGAATAAATAAATGCAGGAGCAGGGAAAGTGCTTAGTTTCTGTAGACACCAACTAATAAAAGTTGAGGGCTACAACAAACTGCTAGATTAAAACAACAGAAATATATTCTCTCACAGTTCTGAAGGCCAGAAGTTAGAAATCAAGGTGCTTGAAGAGCCATCTACCTCTGAAGCCTCTAAGTAAGAATCCTTCCTTTCTTCTTCCAGCTTCTCATGGCTCCGAGCCAAACTTGGCATTCTTTGGCTTATAGACACATCATTTCAGTCTCTGCCTCTGTCTTCACAGAACTTCTCCCCTGTGTGTTTATGTGTCCTATCCTCTTCTTATTAGAACATTAGTCTTTGGATTTAGTGTCCACCCAAACCCAGTATGCCTCATCTTAATTTAACTAATTATATCTGAAAAGACTATTTCTAAATAAAATCAAATTCTTAGGTTGTAGACGAATTTAAATTTTTGAAGGACACTATTCTACCTGCTACAGACACCAAGCATTTGGTAAGAAATAAGACTTAAATTTAAAGGTCCCAGTGAGCAGAGAAGTTGGAAGCTGGGGCATCTGCAGCTTTAGCTCCATTTGGCCTGCAGATGCAATGTCAGGAGACTTTGGGCTGGGAGATTGGCTTCCAGGCTGCCTGGGCTCTGAATGCAGTGTTCATCCTCTCCTGGTGACTTGGCCCAGTTAGAACTCAGTGGACCAGAGGAACCCTGCCTTCCTAGCTCATCAGCCCAGCAGATATAAGTGGATAATTCCTAATCAAGTTACTGTTAGTCTGCTAAACTCTGAAGACAGCTGTGGATACAACCAGTCAGAAAATGACAATTGTGCTGCCATCCCCAACACCTGTAGTGATGGAGCCAGCATAAGTGGAAATACCAGCACAGGGAATCTCTCCAGCTCATTTAAGGAAGTGATGTCATGTGGAGTTTGACTCACCCATGGAAAGCAAGTATGACTGCCCCATCTGTTTGATGGCATTATGGGAAGCAGTGAAAACAACATTCGGCCTTAGGTTCTACAAAGATTACATCAACAAATCAATAAGGGATGCATGTCTCAAATATCTGATGAATTACCACTGGAAAATCAACTGTTTCCTCACAATTTTGCAAAATGGAAGATTCTTTCTCTGATGTTTGCACAAGTTTGGAACTCAGGTACCTACAGGAACATCAAGTGCATTGTGAGTTTCCTCTAATGGATTTTCACCAATGTCAACATCCCTTCCAAAATGTCCACTTAATATTCACATTTTCAAGGTGTGTCTACAGGGACAGATGTCTTGTGTGACCTGTGCTGTATCCATAACCAGAACCATCCTTTGGCAAATGTCATCTGTGAAACTTGCAATAACACACTCATCAGAGAACAGGTGACTAATCATTGGGGTCTAGACTGTCCTACAGCCCAATTTCCATGCACATTCAGTGCTTTTGGCTGCCATGAAAAGATGCAGAGGAATCTTTGGCATGTCAACTACAGGAGAATACCAACTCACATATGAGAATGTTGATCCAATCTCTTCAGAATTTAAACCTAGCTTTAACTCCCATACCTCCGCGTGGTATGCTCCTGTATGATTCTGTCTCTTTGTCTTTTGTTACCTCTGGGTGTCACACAGAGTTCCAAAGTTTCAAAGAAACCATTCAGAAGTTAGAGGACCACCATGTAAGACAAGACCATCAAATTCAGGTGTTAGTGGCTAAAATGGAAACTCAAGAGCATGTATATAGGTGAACTCAAACCCATTTGAACACTTGAGGATAAAATTGCTGAAACAGAAGACCAGCAGTGTTATGGGATTTATCTCTGGAAGACTGGCAACTTTGGTATGCATCTGAAATCTCACAAAGAAGAGAAACCTGTTGGCATTCATAACCCTGGATTCTACACTGGCAAACCTGGCCACAAATAGTTCAAGTGCCTGCAACTTCAGTTACCAACTGCTCAGTACTTTGCAAACCATATATACCTCTTTATCTACACAATGTAAGCAGAGTACAATAGCCATTGGCCTTTCCAAGGTGTGATAAATCTTACAATTATTGATCTGTCTCAACCACCAGTAAGACAAAACCACAAATATATAACGAATGCCAAAGCAGAGCTGCTTGCTTTACAGTGACACACAATGCCATGGAACCTGAAAGGTTTTGGCTATGTGGTTGTTATGAATCTCAAAGCCCTAAGACAAAGAAACTTCATTATGGATGATACTTTCCTAGTTTTCTGTGAGGTGTCCACCTGCTTCAACATGGATAACCATTGGAGGGAGGGCTTTCATCAAATCACTGATGTAGGGGTATAGCATCCCTCACTTTTCCAAAAAACAAAGTGTATGTAGAAAGCAGTGCCTTTCTTTGCCCTGTTCTCAATATTATGCACAGATAAAAAATATTGGGAAAAATGTAATATTCACCAATGTATGTTTTTACAGGGGTTACTCACCACTTGATCCTGTTACAAATATCAGAAACATCTTTTTCTTTGGAATCTACATATTCCATGTTTTTTCAGAAATATTACATCAGACATGTCTTTGGCATGTAACAGTTATTTTGTCAATTAGGATACTTCTTTGCTCTGTTTTCATAGACATTTGGTTCAGTGTGCTTTATTACCAAAACGCCTAGAGTTGGAGTACTAAAGCTTAAATCTTCCTTCTCCCAAAATAAATGTATTATATAAATCTTAATTTTATAGTATTATATATAATGTATTAAACTTGAGAATTACTATCATCTTGTGCTGGTGCCATAGAGAAGAGTTATTTCTATAGACTCAAGTTCTCATTTTATTTGACCTCTTGTGGATTTCAAAGTATTTGAACAATAGTCCTTGGAAAGCTTAAGTTCTCCTTCACTCTCCTTTTTCCCCCATGAAGTTATTATGAATATTCAAGGACTAGTATAAACCCTTAATATAACTTTACTTGTTTAATATGAACATTTCATGTGCCAAAGGATACTTATTTCATTCTGCCTTGTTTACGTATTTCCTTGAGGCCATGAATGGCATCTTCTCCAGAGCCAATAATGCTGAGAACCACATGGATATCAATGGCTCAGTGCTATGCCATGTATCCATTTTTGCCTTTTCAATGCAGGGAGAACTCCACAGCTCTGCAAATATGTTCTGTTCCTTAATGTTTACTTGATAAGAAGAAACATACACCACACAGTTAACAACCAAAAAGAAAAATAAAAAAGAATGACTAACCAGTCGACTAATGTAGCATCTAATTGGTGGTGATGGAAGCTATATGAGGTATAGATTTACAGCTCTTTGAACACCTCTGGTTTAGTTCAATTACACAGAACAAAATTGATTTCCTGAAAACAGAACTTCTTAATACTTGGGAGATCAATAGAGTACCTGAGAAGTCACCAAAATAAGTCCAGAAGTCAAAGTGGTTATATCATACCTTGGGTTGAGTAGGCTGGTTTAGTCCCATAATTCACAGCAGGCACTGAGGAGGTTTTTGTGGAATGTATTGAAGTGGCTAAATGTTCCCAATAGGGAGAGTTGATTTTTGTGTCATTGTGTGTTTTTGTTAAGTGCTTGTAGATATCAAATATTATGGTGAGCTCTAGTTCTCAGGGAGCTCCACAATCATTATAGACCCTGGTGAAGAAACTATGAAAATCCACCCAACATGCTGTTTATACAAGATTATTTAAATTTGTCTGATTGTGAGGTGACCACATCATAGCTCCAGACAGGCCAAATCAGAGCCTTCTGACCATTGTCAAGATTAGCCTTAATTTCAAGAACCCAAGAGACCTTTGTTCAAGAAGGTTCCGGGCTGCATCAGCACATGCCCGTTTGACAATTCCCTTTACTCTTCTCTTTAACCCTCCACCCCATCCCACATTTAGGCTGCTGCTTTAGTGTGTTTATGTTATGAAAGTAAAGGCCAAGCAGAGATCCTGTTCCTCCGCACCAAAGTTAGTACCATGGGCTTGTCTCAAGTTTAATTTCATTTCCTGGCAGTTTGTGTTCCTTAGTTACTATGCTGTCCAACTAGCTCCTGAAAATCACACCAGCACCACAGCACCACACCAGCACCACAGCTGAATTGTTGCTCTTCCTGAGAATGTTTTTCAGTGAATAATTATTTAAAAATTGCACGTTCCATTTTAGAAGGAAATGTCAGTTATTTTTGTATTTGGATAGAAAAAGCCTGAGGGAACTATATTCAACTAGTGATTGTGATTATCCTTTTATTATGTGATAAACATGTCATTTTATCATGAAAAATTAAATGTTGCTACAAAGCATTCAAACACTCTCACCTCCCAAAAAAGTAAACAATATTTAAAAGTTTCCAGGCAAAATTTCTATTAAAAGCATAGCTGTAAAAAATAAATTGACACACATTCTATGGAAAAAAACATATTCTGTCATCCAGATATCTTTTCTTCACCTATGAAATACTCCTACTACTCTGTAGCAAAATTTATCTGGAACAATATTGAATTATATACCAATTTATGGCAAGCATTATCCATATCCACAGTGACATAATTTTTATGGGAAAAAAAAAAAACTATTCAAATTCCCTTTATAAAAGAGCATAAATAGGGACAGGATAAACAGATACATAAATAAGGGCAGGATATGGAGAAGTTGACCCTAGCTATGTGGGATATTGAAACACAAACATAGGAAACATTTAAACTAGGAAATGCCAAGGATAACAGGCAAGAAAAGATTTATCACTGTCCCAGGGGAAGGCAGGAAAGCTCATTTCTGTTCAAAGTCCCAAGTGTAGAGAATATTGTAAGTAAATGAACCCTCCAAATTGACTTGGAAGCTTAATTTTCTCTTAATGAAAGAAAACTGAACCAAAGAAGTAAAAATGAATGAATACAATTCCAGGCTGAAGGATATTTGGTGGGTACTTACCAAAGGTAAAAATCTAACCACTGCATTGGTCTTTTCCACAAGTCCTGTATTTGTTATTAAAAATATATATAACTTCTGCTCATGATCTGCTCAAAATAAATAAATGGAAGACGTTAGGGATCAATCCTCCATAAGCAAAAGTCAACAATATTATAAACACAAGAATAACTGTTCTCCCAAAAGGGAGAATATCCTAAAAGTCATTATAAAATAAATTAATTTAAAGTTTTTAAAGTGATGTTGAGAAACAAATACTTCATATATATACTAGGTACATATGAAACATAATTGTAATTTTAAAGCAAAAGACAAATGAAAAGTTAAAGGCCTTCTAAAAAAATATTGTGTATATTTGTTAGAGGTTTGTGTTTTTCACTTTGTCTAAGTGAAACAATAGCTTTTGAGATTTAGGATCATTTATACTTTCTATTTCAAATCATATGAGTGCCCAGCAAAATCCAGCAATTGATCACCTTGTGAATGAAAGACTTAATTTAATCATGTAAATATAATCTAACCCCTCCCCCATGTCTTCTAACTTTTCATTCTCTCTCCTCAACTCATAAAGCTGAACATTAATGAGACATTTGCAACAAGAAAAATCTTTCTCTTTTGAAGAAAATGACAATGATTTTTTTAAAAAGGACTTGTGTCATTTTTATAACATGTAAGATATGTAAGATGGAGAAAATACTATGAATATAAGAAATATAATAATAAATATATTTTACTTTCGATACTTGGGCTGATAAATACAGGATCTTGACTTGCTGACTGTCAGGGAATTGTCTGGCATTTTAGTTACCAAACTTCTAAAAGGGGATTTTCACAATCTTGGAGAAAAAGGTTTTTTGATGAGATTATTTCAGTTTACTGAGTGTGATTTTAGGAACTGCTTCTGAGTAAGTTTAATTAATTTCCTTGATCTAAATGCTAGGATGTTTTGTTTTGTGAGCAAAAAACCCCATCTATTTGAAACTAATTCTATTCATAAGGATTAATGTCAATGCCAAATAATTTGTTTAAAAAGTTTATGCCCTAATACCAAATCTTATTAACAAAAAAAATTTTGTTTAAAATATAAACTAGAATGATAACAACACGGCAATGTTTGTGCATACTAATAGGAAAAATAACTTCAAAACAAAATTTTCTCCATTGTAATAAGCTATGTCATCATGTATGCCATGATTAAATCAAAACTTGGTCAAATAAAGCAGAGAGGCAGGATACAAGGTGAGAAGAGGGACTGTCGTGAATAAAAGCCCTTTGTCAGTGGATTTCACTTCAGAACTGATTTGACAAATGGAAGCAGCTATAGACAGAGGAGAACTTAGAGGAGTGCTGAGAGCAATCCTAAGTAATGCCAATTTTCTTCTTAAATTTCTAAAGATGGCAGATATGAGAGAACAAGGACCAGGCAATTGATAATTTATTATTTCTGCAAGTATGGTTTGAGTCCAACTCAATTCCACCCACAATGTGTGCTTGGGCCCACTGCTCTTGAATTTACATACTCAGGCAGAAGAAATGATATAGTCTTAGTTTTCTTTATCAAATCATAGCTTAGACAACTCTGCCAGATGGTGAATTGAGCATCTATATTGACTTCTTCAACTTCTCAGCTGCTGCTATGGGTTTTTGCTAAATCCAAGTTATACCAGTTGTGGGAGTATTTGGGTGGTCTCTGAGTATAGACCAGCACTGTTCAATAGTAATATAGTGTGACCCATATTTGTAATTATAAATTTTCTATCTGGCCATATTAAAAAAGTAAATAGAAACAAGTCAAATTAATTTACTTTCTTAAATATTATTATTTCAGTATGTAATTGATTATAACCAGTTATTAATGAGATAGCTAGCATTCTCTTTCTTCCTGCATCTTCAAAACCCAATATGTATTTTACACTCACAGCACAGCTCAGTTTAGATCAAGTGAATTTTCACGTGTTCATAAACCACATGCGTTTTATGCCTACAATATTGGACACTCCAGATCTAGAACCTTTCACAACTTCACCTTAATGCCAAATAATGAATTATATTCTTCATTCCAACTAGATTCCAAATATCAGAAGTTCAAGGCCATGAGTTTTATCTTTGAATGTACATTGTAATTTCATTACCTGGTGCTAATGATTGTACATAGAAGGTACATGTCAACTCTATGAATGTAGATGAAAGCATCCCAGGTCATTCAATTTATGTAAACTCTATTCTCATGCAGAGTTTTCCAGACAGTGGACATGCCTGAACTCTTTAAAGAAGCAAGTAGATGTCTTATCTGCATGACTTATCTTGAAAACCTGGTATACCTAAAATGTGGATATGTCTGCTGCATGCACTGCATCAATTCACTGCAGAAGGAGCCCCATCCAGAGGGTATGTTGTACCCTTCCTGTCCTGTGGTTTCACAGAAGAATGACATCAGACTCAATAGCCAGATGTGGGAGTTTGTTTCCAAGAAGGCCTGGAACCCCAACTGAAAAATGTTCTACAGATGAACTCAAGGATGCTGAATTTCCAAGGTATAGAATCTGTATAACTTCCCACAATGGACCCCGGAATAAGCAGCTATTCAAAAGTTTCCATTTTAAATACAGACATTAGTTCAACTCTAGCACCCAAAAGTCTATGTGCCACAGACATCAGTTGTTCTCATTTCTGAATATAGATCAGATCCAAATGCACTGGATATTTCAAAGAAAATATATTTTGGTAATGTCCTAGACATGTCTTGTCTAAAATGGTAGCCACAGCTGGCTGATGAGTACTTTGAACATTGAACAACATTAACCCAGAGGTAATACATTTCCTCAGGCCTCCTAGTATTAACTCTAAATTTTGATATAACAATAGCAATTTTAATATCTACAATGCAACTACCCAGCCACTAATTTGAGTTGGGAATGGAATGGCAAAGAAAAAAGAAAATTTAATATTTCAACATTATTTTACAATAAATAGAATAAATTTTTCTTCATTAATGATGTCTGTATTTTGATAGGAGGTTGCTATGATATATATTAATTTTTATATATACTTTTTTTTTCTTAAAAAGCAGTTTTATTCAGGTGTATTCACATACTATACAGTCCATCCAAAGTGTGCAGTCAGAGGCTTTCAGGAGAAATGCAGTGCTGTGCATTCACCACCAGACAACATTTTAGAGCCATCTCGTTTACTTGCAGAAGAAAGACTCATGCCCCTAGCAGTATACATTTTAATTTTTTTAAAGATACTTAGGTTACATAAATGTTACATAAAAAATACTGGGGATTCTCATATGTCCCACTACCTACCCCTCCCACATTTTCCCACATTAACATTATTCATTAGTGAGGTATATTTTTTACAATTAATGAAGACATTTTGGAGCATTGCCACTAAGGGTGGATTATAGTTTACATTGTAGTTTTCACTTTCTTCTGCACAATTTTTTAAGTATGACAAGGTATAATGACCTGTATTTGTCATTGCAACATCATTCAGTACAATTCCCAAGTCCCAGAAATGCCCCCCATGTTACACATATTTTTTCCCTTTCCCTCCCCTCAGATCCTCACGTAGCCACTGCCTCCATATCAATGATAAAGGTTCTTCTATTGCTAGAATAACAATAAGTCTACTCTAGTCCATCAGTCATTCCCTAATTCTTAGGATTTGGTGATGGAGATGCTTACTCTACCTCTAATTGAGAGGGGCCTTAGATCGATGGGGCAGATGGATGGGACTCTCTTACTTGTAGTTGCAGACACTCTCTGTTCCTTGGAATGGTCGTTGTCCACCATCATCACCTTGTTAGTTGTCCTGGGTGAGTCCAATGTACCAGAGAGTAGGTTGCAACTCTGTTGATATTCAGGGGCCAACTGGCACATGGATAGCCCAAAGATTTAAGTCTTTGGACATATAACTATCAATTCTAGTACTAACTATAGTTATAGGGACAGAAGAGCCACACGAAAGCAAACAAAAGTGATGGTATCCACCTTCATGGATCTTATTCATTAAAGAGAAGAATAATCAAATAAACATATAGCCTAACACAAACAGAACCCCTACTGTGAATAAAAGGCTCATTCTGCCATAAAATATATTTTGAACTAGTCAATAATGTTAGGTGAATTTACTCAGGAAATTTTTGTTTTAGGAAAAAAGGAATTAAAGGAATATAATTCAACTCTATATTTGGGCATTTTCAGTAAAAAATATGGAGTGGGTGTATAATCTGTCCTTTTGCTAACTGACTCATTTTTCTTCCACAGTGGATATGACCTTGGATGTTGACTCAGTCAATAACCTCCTAATCATTTCTGAGGACCTGAGGGGTGTCTGATGTGGACATAACAAACAGATTCGTGAAGAATGTGCTGAGAAATTCAGCTATGCTCTACTCAGTTCACATCTGGCCACCATTACTGGGAGGCGGATATGGGAAAAAGCAAAGAATGAGATCTGGGTATTTGTAAGGAATCTGTTAACCGAAAAGGAATCATTCTTCAGTCTTTAGATTATGGCTTCTGGGCTCTGGGTTTGAGAGATGGAAATATTTTCTCAGCCAGTACTAAGCCACCCACTGCAGTCTTGGTGAACACCCGGTTATATCGAGTGGGGATTTTCCTGGATATGGATATTAGAAATCTTTCTTTTTGTGACATTACTGATGGATCCCATATCTTTGCATTCACCAACATTCCAGTTTCAGAGCCATTGCACCCATTCTTTTCTCCTTCAATTTCAAGCACTGGTGATAAAGGCTCCCTGAGTATTTGTTCTGTAGTGAATCCACACATTCCATTCCTCCAGCACAACCAACATAGACAAATAAAGCCAGGACAACAAAAATGTTTATTGAAAATTCATTTGTGCTTGTACTTGTGGCCTTTCCTACATGGAACACACATTGTAAAAGTTATAAATAGCAGAGACATTTGGAAAAAATTTATGTCTCATGAACTCAAAGAATTTTTAATTGGAAAATAAATTGCATTTTAAATACTAATTGTTATGGATGGTCATTCTCTTTTGTTCTATGTTTATATTTACAATCCTATAACAATATTCTGAATTCTCAGCTCAATTTCCAAATATTTTTCTTTTAATTTTCATAAGAACAACTTATTTTGGAGGTTATAAATTAAATAGACATTGGTATATGTCCAAATTGTGTAATTTTCAAAGTGATAAGGAAAGAGTACCTTCTCTTTAAACTAAAATTGTATGTATGTTTAAACAAAAGAAAATGTATAAGTACTAGTATAATATCCAGAATTGAAAAGACAACTTTTCTCCATTATGACAAGGTTTATCTTAAATTTCCCCCAACTGTGCTCACCTACATAGGTCAACAACATACTTCAAATGCTGTAAAAATGAAACTTTTGTTTCAAGAGTCCTCCCAGTAACATCTTATATGTTCAATCATTCTTTCCTTTACTTCTCCTATTTGGCATCCTCCTTCTCCTGACATAGACCTGATAACTGTGAAGGCCAAATGCCACGAATTACCTAATGATGCTCTTATCACAAATTATTTCCTCATGCCTAGAATATATAGTTCCAAATGTTGGCTTTTTTAGCAAACTTCTTTTTAGGTTAAAACATTAGGGACTTTCTTATCAAAATTTGTAAGAATTATTGAAGATTTTCAAGAGACTTGTTCGTCCATTGCAAACTGAACTAAGAAAAGACACACCTCTCAGTACATTAGTGCTGAGGATATGTGAAATATTATGAAATAATTGAAATTTTCACCATCAGTTGACTAAAAGGAATCTCAAGAAAAGAGCCATAGGTTGTTGAGATAAGGTTACCAGAGGTTCTTAAGACAAGAATTCATGTGATACTAGGGGAAAGCAGTGAGGGTATGGTGGAAAGAGGAGAAGGATGAAGCCAAAGAGAATTGCAATTTTAGCTGGTCTCTATACATTCTTTTCCAATAAAAATATATATTAAAATGAGAGCAAAATAAAAGCTCTTTTAATATGAATGAACATTTTTTGTCATAACATCCTGCACTGTGAAATTTTTCAGATTAAGAGAAATGATACCAAATGGAAACTTAATACACACTAAAAATGATCAGAAATATTAAACATCTGGGTTAATAGAAAATTTAATTTTACTAATTTGTTAAATTACATAAAATTGAGTATTCCAATATGGTAACATTTCATAGGTTTATATAGATAGCGAACAAAAAAATATTAAAAAATACATCAAAGTATGTGGTATATAGACCTGCATTGTTGGAAGTTTTCTGTGCTTTACATGAAGTGTTGCAATATTAAGCCTATGTGGACTGTGAACTATAAGAGGAAATTTTAAATCCCTAGAACAATCAATAATGAACAAAAATGTGCAGGCCTGAAAAATCCAGGAGAAAAATTTGAAAAAAATTCTAAAAATATAGAAACAAAATAAGGCAGGAAGAGCATAACACAATGTAATATAACTATTATGTATATATATATATAAAGATCCTCTGACTGAAAGGAAATTCATTGAATATATATATACCTTACACACTATCAACATAAGAATGTTGTAGAGGTAAAATTAATATCAGATAAAAATATTTTTCTAGAGGAAAAATTTTCCAGATAAAAAGTCATATTTCATTAAGAAAAAAAGGGTCAGTTCATCAGGAAGATGAAAAGTAATAAATGTGTAAATGACAAAGAACAAACATTCAAAAGGTGTTAAGCAAAACCAGACAGAAGTAAATAATTAGAGAATTCCAGAATAAAAGCTAAAGTTATATTTTATTTTGGCAATATTCAAAGAACATAAAATTTGCAATTTTAACCATTAAAAAGCGAACAATTCAGATGAATGAAGTACATTCACGATGTTGTGCAACCATTCTCACACTCTAGCTCTGGAACTTTCTCATCACTACACACAGAAAGCCTATAGTCATAAAGCTGTCATTCCTTATTTCCTCCAGCAAACACTAGTCTGTGTTCTCTTTCTATGGATTTACCAATTCTGGATATTTCATATGAATCAACAATGTATGTCCTTTCTTTGTCTGGCTATTTTCACATAGCATAATGTTTTCAAGGTTCATCCATGCTGTAACACATATCAGTACTTCATTCCTTTTTGTGGCTGAATAATATTCCTGCAGTTCCCATGATTAACCTGAACTTCATAAGCCTCAAATACAAAATATACTAAAACCAAATACAAAATTCTGACTGAATTTTAGGAAGAGGAGACAAATACAGACATACAAGGAAGAAGTCCATGTTATGATAGGAGCAGAAATTGGAATCATGCATCTACAATTCAAGGAATGACAAGACTTGCTGGGAGGTAACAGAAGCTGGAAGATGCAAGGAAGGATTTTTCTGTAGAGCTTTCAGAGGGAGTATGGCCCTGATTACACCTTACCTTCAGAATTCTGGGCTAACCAACAAAGAGAATAAATTTCTGTTGTTCTTAGCCATTCAGTTTGTCTAATTTGTTATAGCAGCCATAGGAGACTAATACAGTGTCATACAGGAGAAGAAGGGTGTCCAAAAAACAACCCTCCTCCTCCCTAGAACACTGCATATTTTTATCCATGAATGGCATCCAGTAAATTTCCCCCAACCTTCTTGCCAATGATTTTCCAGTCATGTTCCTTCCATATTCTTGACCATCCAGCCAAACCACTGTCTAGAGCCTCAGAATTGACATGCAATCACACATATGGCTGTTTCTCCTTCCAAACAAAATGAGCAATCAAATGCACCACTCATGCCCCTCTGGGAGGATATTCCTTCACCACGCTCCTTCAGGGATAGGCCCCCAAAGGCTGAAATGTTATATTACATTTAGTTTTCATGCCTTTTCATTCTCAAACTTAAAACAGGTCCTTCATCATTCCTTGCCTTTCATGTTTCCTCATGACTTGACTCAGTCAGGGAGACACTGGAATTCAGTCAGGAATGGGTAAGGCTTCTGTCATGAACTTGAACTTGAATGAGAAGTGGGTGTCAAAGCAGAACAGCTCCAGTCACTTGAGTCTTGGTTCTCTGACATGTGAGCAAGGACTGGAGGTGGGGAATAAAGTCTTGATAAGTAAGATTTTGAAACATAGAGTCCTTCCACTATCAGAGACCCAAACTACTGAACTGCCAATGAGAAATGTGAAGGACAGCTCTATCACTGTCCCAGGGAAAGGTTAAGTTCATTTCTGTCCAAAGTTACAACTCAAAAAAGATCATCAGTAACTTAGATCCAAAGACAGCCTCTTGAGTGGGCTGGGAAACATAATTTGCTATTCTTTTCTTTCTAATGGAAAATTCCCTAACCCAAGAAATGAACATAAATGTGATTCCAGGATGAATGATATTTTTGGAAATTCTTGAAAACCTATTAGAGTCATAATAAAAAACTGGGATTGATCTTTTCAACAGACTAGTGGTACAAATAATATAACCCCTATTTAAGATAGGCTTAAATGAAATATGTGAAAAACACATTAGAGATCAATAGTCCATGACCAAGAGTCAATGAAACCACAAACTTACAAATAAACACTCCCCCAAATGTGACAATATTCTAAAAGTAATTATAGGATACATTACTTTAAACATTTAAAGAGTAAGATAAGATATAAAAACTTCATATATATCTATGCATAGATGATCCAATATTGAATCTCCTAATCAGTGGAGAAGTGCAATGTGAAAAGAATTCTAGGAAATATTAGTCACAATTTTTAATAGACTTGTGTATCTTTCTTTTTGCCTTAATGGGTCAACATATTTGAGAACTGGCATTATATTGGGGAAAACACATTTTCCTTTGGTTTAGATTTAAAGTGATAAGTATTTCCAGCACCAACATGCAATTGTTCTTCCTGGAAATGGTTATATGGAAGACAATGTAATTTAATCAATAAAGTGTAATCTAATTCCTCTTTAGCCCTTTCTGCTATTTCCCATTTTTTTAATCTTAAGATATTATTTTTATTCATTCATTTACACCTGATCAACTATGTGTCATCTAAAACCAAGAGTAATTGTTTTTGATGACTAATTTTAAATGAAATTGATCTAATTCTTTTAAGTTGTGATGTAGCAGAAATAAGAAATTTATAAAAATATCTTTTGGTTTTGATACTGCATGTAATGAATAAAAATTAAGATCTTGACTGGCTGACATTTTCAGGAAAAATTTTGGTGCTTATTTACCAAACTTCTAAACGACGATCTTTGAGATACTGGAGACAAAGTCTTTTGAAGAAGAGACTGTTCTAGTGATGTGGTTTTAGGAAAGACTTTGGAGTATGTTGAACTCATTTTCTTAATCTAAATATGCGGAGGTTTTACTGGTATGTGCAAAACCTATTTGATAGTAGCTCCATTATTTCATAAGGATTAATAATTATGCCAATAATTTGTTTTAAAAGTTTCTGTCTTAATACCAAATCTTACAAACATAAACCATATCTCATCTTTAATGACAATAAGGTAATTCTTTGTCCCTTTTAATAGAAACAAAACCACTACTAGGATAAAACCTTTGTGTCACCTATGTGTCGAGTAAAATCTAATTCCTGCCATAAATGAATCAAAATTTGATTAAACTAAAGATAGGATGTGGGTAATTTGGGAGGAGGGACCCTCACCTATAATAACCCTCTGTAGTAGATTTTACTACACAGCTGAGCTGTCTGGAGAAACACCTGAAGCTCAGAGGAAAACCTCTGTGTGAGTCAAATTTATATAATTTCTTTCTTACTTCTCATATTTCTACAAAGAGTAAATATATAAAGCATGGTCCAGGGGGTTGAGTAAATTATTAATTCAGCAAATATGGTCTGAAGCCAGCTCAATGCCAGGAACAGAGTATGCCTTTTGGGACATCTGAGCCCACTGCTCTATTACCAGTAGACAGATTGTCCATACCGAGGCTCAAGAAATGACATAGTTTTTATCTTCCTTAAAGAAATGCTACTGTGGGTGACTCTACAAAATGGTGAATTGAGGTTCTGCCATTGACTTCTTCAACCTTTCAGCTGCTGCTTGGGTATTTGCCCCATCAGATTGGAACAACTGATGGAGGTGGAAGATCTCTGAGTTTAGACTAGCACTCTCCAATATAAATAAAATGTGGCATACTTCTGAAATTATAAATTTTCCAGTACCAACATGAAGGAAGTAAATGGAAGCATGGCAAACCCATTTTAATTTGCATAAATGTATTATTTTAATGTAATCAAATTTACAAGTCCTTAATGAGATAGTTTATATACTTTCTTTCCTATTATGTTTGTTTTATACTCAAAGCACATTTCGGTTCAAATAAGTCACATTTCCACTGCTACGGAGCCACAAGGGGGTGGTGACTACAATATGCAGCAGTGTATGTGTAGACCCCCTCACCACAAAGCTGAATGCCAAATCAGGACCTTCATTCCTACTAGCGTTTTGAAATACCACAAAATCACAGCACCTTTGCTCTTGCATTTACATTGTCCCGTTATTACCTAATAATGGAGCTGGGGATGGTTTCAGGATATGTATTGTTCTACTATGCATAGCATGATTAAACACGCTCAAGTACTTATAGTCATTGAATTTACAGAAAGTTCACTATTATGCACATTTTTCCACAGAGAATACCCAGGGTGGAATACTTTAAAGAAATAAGTTAAAGTCTTATCTTAAAAGACCCATGCACCTGAAATGTGGATACATCTTCTGCCTCAACTGCATTGACTCACTTCAGAAAGATTCTGAAGGGGAAACATTACTTTGCTCACTCTAATCTATGGTATCCCAGAAGAATGACATGCATCCAAAAAGATAGTTACGGAAACTGGTTTGCAAGGTCAAGGAACTGGATACCTACCTAAAAACTATGCTATTAATGAACCCAAGAATATTGAAGTTCTAAGGTAAGGAATATGAATAAGCTACCCCCTTCCCACAAAGGGCCCTTGAATAAGTAAGTGCTCCAAATAATCTCTATTAAATATAAGAATTTGCTCAATTATGATAACCAATATTTTTATTCTCTAAGCAATAGAACTTTTAGAAATTTTTAAGAATATATGATATCCAGTTCATGCTCTAGAACTATGCTCTGCAATATGCTATCCACCAATATCTACTGAGCTCTTAAAATGTGGCTAAAGCCACATGTGGGAATCATAATGTTTTGATATATTGAGTGAAACGAGTTCTTAAAATTATTTTTATTTTATTTCCTATTACTTTTTGTAATGAATCAGCAGCAAACTTTAAAATTTAAACATGTGGCTCTCATTATATTTCTATTGGGCAGCACTGGCCTAAACCATAACTTCTGAACTTGAGTATGCACTTAATTACCTTGGTGTCTTGTTAAGTACAGATTCTGATTCTATGAGACTGCTCAAACTGAGAATCTGGATTTTTGATTTTACTTTCACTAACAGGATCCTGAAATTAGTTAATCTGACAGTCTCTTCTGCTGGGAGGCCAGGGACTGTGCAGTGTTTCAAAGTTCCTGGTAATACTAATGCACACTGAGTCTGGACAACTGCTATGGTGAATGGATTCATCCCAGTGCTGCTTATTTAGCAATGGGTGGTCAAAGCAGATATGTCTGTTGATCCTGCATGATTAGGACCATTTGTAGATTCTTGAGCTAAGTAATGCAGCACATGTTTCCCACACTGACCCTATGATGCATGAAATAATGCCAGATTAAAATCACAACTTACCTCTAAGTTATTTTGGGGATGTAGATTGGAGGAAGGTATATAATTAAAAATGAAATGTGAATATTCTCGCTGTCCTGATTTTGTGATAATCAGAGTAGGCTAAATATTCGCTATATTAGAAATCATGCATGTGTCCCCAGACCTAGTTTTTCTCCCTAGGTCTGGTTTTTGGAATGCTGGTAATAAACTAAGCCTGATTTATTACATGACCATCCTGAATGGGAAATGACTGTAACTCTAGGTATCTTTGGTCAATCTTTAGAGATATAGCAGGGAAGTAGATGTGGTTCAAATGGGTGAGCGTCCTTCTCCCATCTGGAGGGTCCTGGGTTTGGTCCCTAGGACCTCCCGGTAAAAATTAAAAAAAGAAAAATATAGAAGGCACGTGGGCCACGAGGCCCAGTGTGTGGGTGTGCTGCCAGGCCCTGGGAGTGTGTGCACAACCAGGCCCCATCCGTGAGTCAATAGCAGCAACTCAATTCATCTCTGGTAGAGTAGCCCATCCAGTGTATTAATTAAGGAAAATGACAAATATTTACTTATTTTATCTGGATATTGAAATCTAGGTTTTGACAACTGCTTCTGGAGAGGGGGACCCAAATGTCTCTAAGGGCACACATTGAACATGGCATTGAGTTGGCAGAATTAATAATTTTCACCATTCCCTGGAACTTGCTTTCACAATCTGTGCTTCATAGAAAACTGAGACGTGAAAAAAATCAGTTACATAAGTCTGGACTTACCTCTTCTCACCTTGGTTCTCCTTTAGCTACTAGATGCTTCCACTGAGAGCTCAGTTCTGGGGAGAGATAAAATTATATAGTGCTTTTATATAGAGGGTATCTCCTCCCAACTTCTTCACATCCTGCTGCTCATCTTTAACTCAGTCAGGTTTTGATTTAATTCTGGCAGAATTAGAGATGTTACCACAAACAAAGCAATCATTTTATCCTGAGAGTGTTTTTTTCCTATTATTACAAACAAAATGTTTCCATATTTCATTGTAGGTTGGATATTGAATATGATGCTTGTTGATTATGAGATTTACAATTAGGACAGAAACTTTTAATACTAAATATTTGACATCAATATTAATCTTTACAGAATGAATGGAAGTAGTTTCAAATACTTCTTTTTTATTTGCCAGCAGAAATGCAGAGGTTTTACTCATTTTAAAATTGCACTTTAAAGTATAACTTTTAAAATAATTTTAAAAAGTTTTTTTAAATTTATTGAAGTATATCACTCATACATGAACATATATAAACAATAAGTGTATAGTAATAGTTGTGAACTTACAAAACAAACATATATAATATCATACAGGGCTCTCATACCTCACCCTACCACCAATACCTTGTATTGTTATGAGACATTTTTAACTAATGATTAAAGAGCATCCTCAAAATATTACTACTAACCAAAGCATTTTCCCCCAACCCACCCTACTACTATTATTATTTTTTATATCATTCATACATGAACATATAGAAAAAATAAGTGTATAGTAAAAGTTGTGAACTTACGGGGCATACATAACATCATACAGGGGTTCCTCCACCAACACCTTGCATTGTTCTGAGACATTTGTTACAAATTATGAAAGAATATTATCAAAATCTTACTACTAATTATAGTCCTTATTTTACACTTGGTGTATTTTTCTCCCCACCCAGCCTATTATTATTTTTAAAATATATTTTTATGACAGAATTTGTAAACTTACAAAACAATCATGTACATGTGCAGAATTCCCAAACACCCCTCTATCAACACACGACACCCTGGTGGAATATTTGTTACAGATTATGAGATAATATCATCTAATTATTAACAGGTCCACAGCGTAAATTTGGCACACTTTTTCCGTACTCCCTCTTATCAAAACAGTACTTTTTTGGCATAGATGCAAGAATATTACATTATTACTGTTAACCACACTCCATAGGCCACTCCAGTTGTATTTTTCCCATGCTTCTCCACATTCCCACCTCTATGTATGCTTTCAAATTCTTCTTTGTGCTCATCCAATGTCTTCTTAATATTCTTAATTTCTTTAGCCAGCTCATTGAATTTATTAAGTAGATTTCTTTGTACATCTATGATTAGTTGTCTCAACTACTTTATGTCATCTGGAGGCATATCTTGTTCCTTTAAATGGGTTATATCCTCCTGTTTCTTGGTGTGGATTGTAATTTTTTTGCTGGTGTCTTGGCATCCGGCTTGTGAAAGTATTTATTTTGGGTGCAGTTTTTCTCTTTATTTCAGGGCTTCCTGCCCTTATCTCTTGCTGATTGTGTAGTAGGAGCCAAGGATGTAGTTGGTGCTATAAGCTGTGGAGGCTCAAGCTACCCTCATTGTCCCAAGGACCAATGAAGTTTCTCCCAACTTTCTCCTCTGCCAGGGGTAGGGACAGAGCCACAGCTGTGTGGAATTATCCAACTCATGCAGGCCTAGACTAGTTCTCAGAGAGACTGATGAACTTCATGCTCCTTTCTCCCCTGTCTGGGGCAGGGATGGAGCTGTAGGTGTGGGCTGCAATCGATGCAGTGCAGGTCCAGGATGACCACAGTTGCCCTGGTAGACTTCCAATTATTCAGTCTGTGCCAGCTAAATGTACCTGCAGTTACCTGATAGGCTGGTTCAGGGCCTGTCAGCTTCCTCCCTGCTAGAGGTGGGGCTGAAACCTAGGCTAGGGCTGTAGGCCAATCTGGATGAAAGAAACTGGTCTCTACCACTATGATTTTCAGTCAGCAAGTCTTCCCCTCATGCTGGAGGTTGAGTCAAAATGGCTTCTACCAGCCTCTTTCTTACTTGGACAGGTTCAAGCTTTAGTTGTTCTTAGGCTTACACTTTAGCCATCCGAATTTACTAATCAGTAGCTGAAATCGGTGGCCAACTGTCTCTTCGTCCCCTTTTCTTGGGAAATAGAGCTTCCAATTCCTGCCACAGAATAGTTCCTGGGATGGCTTGCACTGCCAAAGTAGGATGATCACTGTCCCCCAGGCATGGCCTGTAATTTCCCGGAGAGGCTGGCACAGCTCCCTCCAGCTTCCTCCCTGCCCAAGGTTGCCCTAGAGCTTAGGCTAGAGTGGCAATCTGATCTAGATGGAAAAAAAGCCAGTCCCTACCAGCACTGTGATTTTCAGTCAGCCCCGCTCTCCGTCATGTCAGGAGCGGAGTTAAGATGGCTACCACCAAGGTCTTTCTGACTTGGACAGGTTCAAACTTTAGCTGTTCTTAGGATTATACTTTAGCCCGCCAAATTTACTAATCAGTAGATGAAGTTGGTGCCCAACCGTCTCTTCCTCCTCCATTTTGGGAAGTGGAGCTTTCAATTCTAGCTGCGCAACAGCTCCCAAGGTGGGTTGTGCCGCCAGTGGAGGATGGGCACTGGCCTCTGTGGTGGAGTGCTCTACTTACAAATCTTCCCTGCAGATGGGCAGTCTCCTCTTTCCTTTCCTCCAAGAATGTTGCAGGATGCACTTCGGGCCTCCTGGAGCCCCAGAGAAGTGCTCCAGGTAGTGTGGGTGATCACAAACTGCCCTGTAGCAGGAGCTGATTCTTGCAGCTCTTTACTCTGCAGCCATCTTGCTGGTTGTCCTTAAAATAACTTTTTACATAGTATTTGTAAAGCACTATTATTTGTATCTTAAATATTGAATATATTTTTCAAAATAGTTCCCTAGCTGCTCAAGTGTGCTTTTTAATAAGTGGTTGATATAGTCAAATATATATATATATTATTTTTTTTGGAAAAGTAAAACCTCATGTTTAGATCTAAGAAATTAATTAAACCTACTCAGAAGTCTTTTCTAAAATCATACTCACTAGTCCACAGTCACTTCTTCAAAAGGGATTTTGTCTCAATTGCCAATGTCCAGGTTTAGAAATTTGGTAAATCAGCTCTCAAGTGGTACCCCTATAATCAGTCAGCTAGTCAAGGTCCTATTTTGGTTAGTCAATTACAGAATCAAAAGTTAAAGGTATTTCAAAAAAAAAGTTAAAGGTGTTCCCTTTTTCTATGCTATTAAAATGACACATTTCCTTTATTTAAACATTTTTGTTCTCTTCAAAAAAGATTCCATATGGTTTTTAGATGCCTCATATGTAATCAGTATTTGCAGAGGGAGAATGAAAAATTAGGAGAGATTTGAATGTTGGGGGCTGGGGAGCAAGGCAGAGTGTAGGTTACATTTAAGTGATTAAATTGTAATTCATTTCCTTGGTCATCATTTGCTGGTGTTTGCTGGATTCTCTCTTCATTTCAAATCCAAAGCAAAGGCACATGTCAAGTATTCGTATCTCATGAAGGCAAACTAAAAACCACACAATTCTAAAAATTGAGACCAATTTGACTATAATGTTCCATAGTCAGATCCTGTTTTCTGTGTGCCTGGGTGACTGTGTGGAAAGTATGAGCTTCATGCAGGAGATGGGCAGAGTCTGCAACTGGAAGTGAAACCCAGGAATTGGTCACACCCTTCTCTTCCAATCCCTGCTGTAAAGTCATTTAGGGTGTGTTAGCCAGTGCTCCCAGGGCATAGATCTGGCTGCCACAGCAATGGTGGGACTGGGGGTGCACAAGTAGGACAGGAGGCAGGGGCCAGCTGTCCCCATAATTTACTTAACTAGTTTTTTTGAATTATGGAAATATTTATGATATCATCATGAAAGCATCACTTTTGCTCAAAATTTGCCTTTTGTAGACTTTTATTATGCTCAATTTATTATTTTCTTTAAAAAAGTTTTTCATTTTGAAATAATTTCAAACTTACAGGACAGTTGCACAAATAATATAAAACCCACGTAGAGAACTTCAACATACACCCTCCCCCCAGACCAGATCTATCAAATTTTAACATTGCATATACTATTTTAATAATTTTTAAAAAATAATCATCCCAAATCTGTTATATTTTTTATATTTGATATCAAGTAAAAAAGGGTTGTTTTTATCAGATATCTCTTTTTTAATTGTTTGCAAATCTCCCAAAGCATTGCATGTGGGCAATGCTTCTTAATTGACCTGTGGGAGGAAATTCATTTTGTATACAAAATTAAATCTAGAAATCCTATTTCATGAATATTAATTTTTATATATATCTGTGTGTCATTCATGCTTAACCATTAATAAGTCTGTTGGTCCTTTTAAAAATCTTCATTAACTTTGACAAATTATTTCAGAGGTAAAATTTCTATTGTTAATATTCACATTCCACTCATTAATGATACAAATATCTTCTTACTTTAGCTAACGTATTTAGACAGGACATAAATTGTAAATACATGAAGTATCTATCAATCCATCTATTTATCCATCCATCTTACTAAAGCCCAAGGATATTTCAGGTTTCTATTTGTGGTTTTAAAAAAAACACAACATTCCACTTATTTGGCCTTTATTCTCCAAATAAAATAAGTCTTAATAGGTTCTAGGTTGTGAGTCACAATTTTAGACAACTTAACATTTGATGAATTAAATAGTAAAATGTGTTTCAGGTCATTGCTCAACAAACCCCTAGGTGGCGCCATGTGGAAGTTTATAAAGAGGCTTTCTGCTCCCCTGATCCCATCCAGGCATCCTGCCACCTTTCTACTTCCTGAAATGCCCACTGGAGGTCTAGCAAATACAATGTGCATTCAGTAAACAGTAGAGAGCAAATAATTTCAATTTAACAATTTGAAGTTGATCTGGGTTCTTTCATGTCTTCTCCTGATTTTTCACCCTCCCTACAGACTTCCTGATCCTCTTGGCTCATCCAAAACAATAATATATCATGACTGAAGAGAGTAAAATTGATATTATATAATATAAAGAAGAAAGCAAAGGAGAATTATCTGAGTTGTGATTCTACATGGAGAAGGGGAGAGACTGAGATTACACACAAATTATTCATTTTATCTATGGGATATAAAATTCACAATTGTCATTATGTAAATTATTCTTATGTGTTTTCAAACATATCTCAATCTAAGGTAAGGATATTTAAGAACTACAAAACATAAAATATCAATAAAGAGAATCTGTGGTTAATTTGATTTGTGGTACATAATTCCAACTGAGTGCAGACACATGGGTTTTCACACTTTTTTCAAGCTACCAATGGAATGGAAAATGCATTTTACAATCTATTAGGATTAATAAGGGATGAAGAATCATAATTATTAGTGGGTATGCATTAAAGCTTAGACAAATTGCACAAGATATGTTTTATTGGAACATAAGATGTCCTCTATTTTTGTTGCACTTTCTGGCAAAATTTTTGTTTCCAGCTTCACATGGCCCCAGGACAGGTTTTAGTTATTTTTAAAAACAAACTTCTAAAAATAGCTAAGGTCATTGATGGCAAATTGTGACAACACTCTACATATAGATTTACCTGAAAGATTTATTATTCTTTTTTTTTTTTTTTTTAAAGAAAGGCAGACTGCCACATGCAGCGCCTCATTTGGATATGTCTGGAGTCTTGGAAGCTTGACTACCCTACGTTCTCCTACAAATGGACTTTGATAGTTTGTTTGGAGGTTCTAGCAGGGGAGCGCAGCTACTTGTATACCCTTGACCGAAGAACGATCTTCCTCTATCCGGGAAGGTCGTCCTCTTCGACCGAGCGCCCAGCTTTGGGAGGGATGCACATGGAGCGGTGAGGGAAGAAGGGGACATACACCAGCCAGATCAGCCGAATCAACCCTGGCGATCAATGGGGTGACAGAGGTCACAGCCAGATCGCCTTCACATCTGATTTATTATTCTTTAATATTCAATTATGGAAGAGTAGGTTTGCAGAAGAATCTTACCTGGAATATTTAACATTACATTCCATTGTCTCTCATCCAGAGAAAGACTAGATTCAGTTGCTCTGTGTTCTTGCTACTAAAAGTGTGCTTCCTACAATTTGGGACCAAACTTTTTCAGTATAGTCAAATTCTAACAAGATCCTAGATAATTTGAACATACTTTGAGTTTTAAGAATCCCTTGTCTAGGGCATGACACAGCCACATAAATAGCTTTCATTAAAGATCAGCAGGTGATTCTATATGTATTAAGGTACATAACCATTTTATGTTCTAGAATTCAGCTAATTCTCATCTTGGATGTAGGGCCTATTTCATAGTTGCTTTCTACTGGTCTGTCAGTGAGAAGTGTTCAGGTGGTATCCATTCCTTTTCTAGGATCTTCAGCATCTTTGGGTTCTTCTATAGAATTGCATTCAGGTGGGCCTCCAGTTCCTTAATGTTGGAATCTAGCTTGTCCAGCTGCCAAATGGGACCTGATATTGTCCTGAGAGACCACAGAGAACTAGATAGACATTCACCATGCCTGTGCTTCTGCAATGAATGATGCAGTCAAGGCAGAAGATCCACCCAACATCAAGTACATTCCTCAGTATAGGCTGAGCAGATAGGACATCTGCTTGGCTTGTTGCAGAAGTTTATTCATGTACTTCATGAGGAAAATTCACATGGGTAAGTGATTTTCCCCAAGTTGAATAACTATGAGTTCAGACACGCAACAACCATAACATGCAGAGAGTTCTTGTGTTCCAACTCTTGCCACATCTGGAACAAGGCAATAAAAGTACAAACATGAAAGCATGTTTTGAGAAAAAACTCACAAATCTTCATTGTGCTTTGAGTTGAGGTAGATGAAGGGCCCATGTTTGGGGGGACACCCCCTCTCTGCTAGCAAATTCAACCTGGCCATGTTACATGAGAACATTGAAATTAGAAACAGCTAAGAAGTTGTCATTTCATCATTTCCCAGTGTAACTGAAGCTACAATTTAATTGAATAATAAAAAATATGTCTTTCCTGCAGTCTTTTAACCAAAACCATAATTACTGCTTACCACTCCTAATGTGTTAGGATCCAGTGTGGTGAATTTCCAACAGCATGCCTAACATGGAATCAGGTCTCAGACAGCATTTGTAAAATCAAACCAATGACTAAATTCCTATTATCTTCCTAGACTATAACTGCCTAGTATAGATATTTTGGAAATATAAAGTAATTGCCTAATATTGGACTTCTCTCTCCTGCCCTAGAGCTCCTCTGGTCTCCAGGTTCTTCCACCAATGCCTCATTTCTTATTGGGGAGGTTCCTCTCTCCATTCTTGTTCACATCTGACACATATTTTAACCTAATTAGAGTTTGAATTAATTCTGGGAATGAGATTTTTACTAGTGATTTAACAAAGTTCACAGTAACCTTAAAGTAACCTTTAATATGCAACATCTATTTTTCTTCAATGTGTACAAAAATTTACATTGCTATCAATTTAATTAGATAAGACCTCACAAGCTAAGTTCAGAGATTTTCCCTCATACTTTAAAAGCAGGGATGGTGCTATATATTGTAAATGATTTAGACTTCTCTTGTAATCCTAAAACAGATTACTCAGTATGATTGTATTTATGTTTTTACAAAATAAAACAAATTGCTTTTTTTTTTATTCTTTTTTTTTTATTGTGGGTAAAAATCAAATTTTTCACAAAACATACCAATGTTTGTAAAATGATATATAAATATATATGCATATATGTGCATTTGCTTACAAAGTGAGCATAAGCGTTACCTCTGGGATGACTTCCTGACTCTCTTTGAAGTCTCTTAGCCACATGAACTCATTTCTCTTTACATTTTCACCCTTTTATTCAAGGTCTTTTTCCAATTGTGTTGCCAGTTAGCACTTGGTATTAATCCCTCGTTGCCAGGGAGGCTCATCCACGGGAGCCATGTCCTACATTGGGGGGAAGGTAATGCATTCATATGCTGAGTTTGGCATAGGGAGAGGTCACATTTGAGCAACAAGGAGGCTCTCAGGTGGCAACCCTTAGGCACCCCATAACAATAGGCTAAGTTTCAGTTACAAGGGCAAAGACTCATAAGGCTAGTCATCAATAACAAGAACTCATCAGTGGGCCATCCTCTTTTGACAGACACTATCCCTGTACTCAGAAGACTGTTGCTACTCCCTTGGAGAATGTGGCCGAGCTCTCCAGGCTGGGAATTCAGATTCCCTCATTTATTGAGTGATTGTCTGCCCACCGTGACCATGCCCCATCCTTTGATCATTTGAACAATTTTGTATGTCTTTCATGTATATTCAGATGAACTTACTCCCATGAATCCCCCCTCCCAGACTCCCCCCACCAAAAATCCTCTGCAGCATCCAATGTAACCCTTCTGTAATCTAAATCTTCCCTGAACATGTAGCCCATATAATAATCAAATACACTTAATAGGAAAAAGAAACAACAATGATAAGCTTAAATGCAAGAGATAAACACAAGACAACTCAGGAAAAAAACAAACAAACAATCAAACAAAAAACAAAACAAAACAAAATATAATTAGCAGATTGGGACATTCAAAAAAATGGAAAAAAAAAAAAAAAAGAAATGCCTTTTTTAAAAAAAAATTATTCTTTTTTCCTTTTATCACTGTATTATCAGATATCCGGTGGACCGTGACACCTTCCCCCTCTCAATCCCCAGTGTCTCCCAAATTTTCATTTAATTTTCAAAGAAGTTTTAGGTCACAGCAAAGTCACACACTGAATACCAGAGACTCCCTGATACCAAATCACCCCCCCCAACCCATATTAAAACTACTTTTTTTTTTTGATGTTAGCATTGTTATAATTGTTATACAGATAACAAAATATAGCAACTAAACATTGTCAATGGTTTATAGTATACTTTACAATTTAGACGATACAGTTTAATAAGTTTTGATGATATTTACCATGTCCTGTATCCATTACTGTAAGGTAATGAAAAACCTTTCCCATGACCACTAAATACCCCCTGTTTGTTCTTTTCTGTTCCTTTTTCCCCCTCCCCCTGGGGCATATGACACCCGCCTCTCTTGACTCATGGAACGACAAGATTCATAGTCACCTGTGATCCCTGCTCTACCACACCCAGTAATATGACTACCCATCTGTCCTATCCTTCAACATGAAACTATACTCTATCACTTTACCGTAAATTATGTCCATATGGGTGATGGCTCACAGCCTATTCTTCTCTTTCTCTCCCTTGTGAACCTATCTTTCAGTCAGTGGTTCTCAGAGACTGCTCACTCTCCTCAGTTCAGATCAGTGAGGTCATATACTGTTCATCCTTCAGTCCCTGGCTTGCTTCACTCAACATAAGGTCTTCAAGATTCATCCACGTTATTCTGTATGTTAGCACTTTATTCCTTCTTACAGCTGAGTAATATTCCATTGTAAGTATGTACCACATTTTGCTTATCCATTCCTCTGTTGATGGGCACTGGGGCTGATTCCAAATTTTGGCAGTAGTGAACAATGCCGCTATGAATATTGGTGTGCATATATCTGTTTGTGTCTTTGCTTTCAGTTCTTCTGGGTATATACCCAGCAGTGGAATTGCTGGATCATACAGAGGAACCACCAAACTGTCCTTCACAGTGTCTGGACCATACCACAGTCCCACCAGCAGTGGATGAGTGATCCTATTCCTCCACATCCTCTCCAAAATTTAGTGTCTGCTGTTTTTTTAATAGCTGCCATTCTGATGGGTGTAAGATGGTATCTCATTGTAGTTTTGAGTTGCATGGGTGGGGACCCAGGTCAGAACTTTTAAAACTCTGTTTGCTGTTCTGATTGGTTGCCTCACCTGTCTTTTCTCAGGGGGAAATGATGAAGCTTTTTGAGGATATCCAGGGCTTTCCCTCTGTTCAGAATGAGTTTCTCATGGCCAGGATCTCACAGTGTCCTTCAGGCAGCCTTCTTCTCAGGAGGTTTCTGGGCTAGGTCTCACAGCAATGTGGTCTGTCAGCCATGTTGTCTTCTGAGCCAGCTGCCTCCCCCTTTCACTCAACTAACCTGTGCATTAGTATACCCTGCTCAGAGGTTTTACACTCTTATACTTAAGGGGGTCCTAAGGGTTGATGCTCATTCTTCTGTAGGTACTTTCTGCTGGTTAGGGGGAGTAGCCCTACCTGAAAAGGAATAAAACCCTCTTGCTAATCTATTGTCGTTGAGGGAAGGTGGGTCCGACACCCTGGTTGGAACTAGATGAAATCTCCACATAACTGATAAGGTATTGATTCTGTAAAAAATAAACTTAATTAGAAATGTGAAGATACATGACACCAATAAAAGGATAAAAAAGATGATAGTGGTAGGCAGGCCCAAAAATGGGGCCAGCTATGACATACAGGATGACAAGACTGAGAAGATCAGGGGACTTCAGTGGCTATATCTTCCCAAAGTTAATGGGAAAGAGCATTCTTCCAAGAGTTCTTTTATTTTGTTGGTTAACTCTAGGGAAAGATTGTGGTAGACCTGCTGGGTTTGGGTATAAACTGCCAATCCCAGTTCCCACAGCTGTGGTTATGCTTAAGACAGCTAGGCGAGGTATGAAGAAAGGCACTGCCCTAGAAATAAACTCACAAAGATAGTATAGGCAACAACAAGACAAGCATATGGCAAGCAAAATAAAGACAGCACTTAAGAGAGCCATTCCTTTATCTTATAGGTACATTCATTAACCATTTAGAAAATGAAGTAAACCTGCCAGGACTTTTAACATGTTCAATAGCCCTCTGCATGTGATCTAGAATAGAAGAGATATTATCATAATCATTATGCATACAGGTACAGTACTTGATAATAATCAATGCACAAGTTCCTCTTTGAGCTGCAGTTAATAAATCTAAGCTCCAGGTTTGCAGTAACTTATATATTATCTCTCCATGGGAGGAAGCCATAAAGCCAGTTGAATTTGCTTAAGTTCTAACCACAGTATTCTTATAAACATTGCTCCACTTAGTAAGTCCTTCATGCAGCCAGCATGCTGGAGCACTGATGATCCTAGAGGGAGACTGGTAAGGTAAGGCTCCAGTGTTTCACTGGCCTGTTGCATAGCATCCCTCAGCACTATGAAACAGCCAGTCTGGACGCAATGTCCATTGTACATCTGGCCATGTTGAGCCATTGTTGGCTGCTGCAGGAGTCTCCAACCACTTCAGGAACATTGTAGAGATGTGGTAGATACTTATATTGGTTTAGGGGTCAGTAACCAACCTAGCCAATAACTCAAATGGAGAGGCATCATGCATGGTATTTGGGACTGGCTTGAATGCACAAGAGAGTTTGTGTATACTGAAGTCTATCTCTTTTAATTTTTATATGCTTTCTAAATACCTCCAATACAATGTATAATATATTAAAAGAACTTAACTATTTTAACACTTTGCTTTTTATTTCTAAACCTTCACCATGGTGATGATGATTAATATCTAATTAATTAGGCATTTTACTTTAGTAGTACAGGAAAAACTGCTTTCTCCGTTATTTTATGAAAACCTAAGATGCCCAATGGAATCAAGGTGATCTTTACTTACCATCAATTTAATATGCAGATTGAGGTGGCCTCTGACAATATTCCCTGTTATGAAGTTACTTTTTGTTAATAATATCAATTTAGGTTTCTAATTAATAATGGTTTCCTGAAATTAGCCATTTAAATACTTCAGTTTAGTAGATGCAGTTACAAACCTCTTATAATTAACCATAACCACACAGACTAGCTATTTTACCTTTAAATAAGCTTATTATATTACAATTAGCAACCAAAGAAATTTATCTTTATCTTAATTTCATTAAACATGAACTGATAATTTTCATCACCTTAAAGATTTAATAAATATAATGTTAATTTATATAATTGGTATACTATAAACTTAGAGAGATTACATGAAAATAAATAAAATTGAAATAATTATCATTTACCCAAGGAATGTTCTTATTCCTTCCCTTACAACAGGCTCAAATCTCTTTTCTTTAGTAAAGTTCTAAAACTGTGAATAATCGTAAAATTATAGGGACTACTAGGTTCTGGAATAAGTAAATGTTTAATTTGAATTTTTTTTAATCTCATAAATCTCTATTTTTATTAATTTTAGTAGTGGTGACATGCTGGAAAAAATACATTGAGCATTTATACAATAAGTATTTATATTGAGTATACATTAAATTTTCCATAGAAAGTCACTAAAATACAAATCAGGAAATGCCAGAAATATTTGAATAAGCAAAATATGCTTTTGGAAAATACTAATTTCCAGACTCAGGAGGAAGCATATGGTGAAATAAAACCAACAGATTCTAAGAATATATATATATATATATATATATTCTAAAATCTAGAGCAGGAATGGCAATTTTTTTTTTTAACGAAAAGATCAGATGATCAATATTTAAGCTTTGTGAACCATAAAGTCTCTGTTATAACTGTCCAACTCTGCTATTGTGGCATGAAAGCAACCATAGACAATATATTGAATGAGTGTGTGTGACTGTGTCCCAAAAAAGTATTTATGGACACTTAAAATAGAATTTCATATATTTTACATGTCATGGAATATTATTATTTTGATTTTTCTTTCAAACATTCAAAAATATCAAAACCATTTTAAATGTGTAGACCATACAATGACAGGCAGCAGCTGTATTTTGCATATAGGCTGTAGTCAATGGACTCTTGGTTTAGTTTTGAAAGTCCTCAGGCAGAATCTGAGCAAATACCCCAGGTTATTAGATTTGTTTGTTGTGTTGAGCTCCAATGAAGAATTATTTTTACAATAATCTACAACAAAGGAGTTCACAGCAGAATCTCAGATGTCTTAAACTCTTCTCTTGCAAAACCTCTAATTTACCGTGCAATATTGTTGTAAATTTTGTGTTATGGATATTTACGAGTTGATAAATGTAATATTTTTAGTTTCTCTTATCAGATGCATTTCATTTGAATTTGCGTGCTATGTTATTAAGAACACAGATATGTTTATAGAGTGGCTAATAACTTTTTGTCTATCTTTTTTGTGTGTGAATGTGAACCACCCTGGGGACAGTATTGGGCTTCCTTAATTACTGAGTTTTTGGTTTGGTTCATGGCTAGACATGTGTATTTATTGAAGGACTACAATAATGAAAAATTTCTCATAAAATCACACAGGAAAAATTATGGCATTAAAATTTATGCATGTATTTTATCAAAAACTAAGACAGAAAGAAATAATTTGTTCCTTCTTAAACTTTTTTACAAATTGCCCTAATGATAAAGAACAAAAATAGCCATCTGAAAATTTGAAACATGACCAGCACTGGGTGATTGTAGCATAAAATTGTGAAGAAGTTTTATTCTAAAATATTATGTCAATTTTTTGCATTTTTATTTCATATATAAATATGTTTTTTTTGAAGGAGGTACTGGGGATTGAACCCAGGACCTCATAAATGGGAAGTAGGCATTCAATCACTGAGCTACATCTGCTCCTGCATGTTAATTTTAATATGATATAATGTGCTTGTTGTTCTAAACTTTGCGTTAACATTCAAATACCAGGAAGAGAAGTGCCATGTTTTACCTTTGCTCCCTATGCCCTCTCACACAGAAAAAGGCAGTACAGTATTATGCATACCATTAATTTGTTTTAATTATAATGTAGAAAAGATCTTTCCATAGTTTTCAAAGACTTTTCCTCTACAAATTGAAATTTGATAATAAGATTATCAATCACTTTTATTTTAAGACTGGAAAAGGTTTAAATTGGGGAATTACAGAGCAAACTGTTTCTTAATTCTCCAGCCTAGAAGATAGAGTTTTAATCTGCCACACCTAGCCCTTCCCTATTATGTAAAAATAATTCTCTTCTCTTGCAAAGAGAAGGCTCTGGGGGTTGGGTAGGTCAAAGATCTTAGGGAAAGATTTTTCCCTTTCCCAATAGTTTCTATATTCAGATTTCTATATGATCTTTGCATCCTGCTTAGCCTAATTTGGGTTCCAGGAATATTAATTCACATTTATCACCACATATTTAACTTTTAACATTTAAATAGAGCTCTTTTAAGAATTTTCACTGATTAATTTAATATTACCATCCCAATGTGTGAAGACATACACCAAAAAATTAGGCAGACATGAATAGAGAGCTAGACACAGAAACATACAACTCACTAATGTTACTTATAATTTTCATTCTCTTACAAATTAAGTTTACCTGTAAGATAACATTTCCAATTAATCTGCTCTGTGACCAGTTTTGCACAATAATTTTGTTCCTTTTTAATTATTGACTAAAAAAGCAAATTGTTCCAAATGCTTTAAAATACAATTTACAACATTTTCCATTACTTCAGAGCTTTGCTTGTTTCCCATTTTGACTTTGATAGACCTTGGATGAGAAATACTAATTCCTGTGTATACTCACTGTTGTCATTGAAGTCTCAGGGAGGCATGTTTTTTCTCATGACTTGCTGCTTTTAGGAACATCAACACTCCAGGTGGGAGCCCCCACTCTCCAGTCCTCAGCCCCTGGAGTAGAAGAGTGGGTGTCCATCCCTGAGTGTTGAGAATTCCACCAGGCATCAATCTAGTCCACACCTGGATCCACAAGGGAAAGCAGTGTCATTAATAGCAGTAGAAGGACAGGAGACAAGGGTGTCTTAAATCTCTTTCCCTGAGTCATGGAGGGCAGCAATTGTCATTGTCATGAAATAACCACAAACAAAGGCAAGGCGTGAGGCTAGAACTTAAGTAACCATAAACAAAAGCAAACTCTGTTTAGAATCATCATCAAATAGCTGAAGTCTAAGGGCAAAGTGAAGCTAGTAAGCTGGTCACAAAATAACCATAGTCAAAGGTAAGTTTAGTTTATAGTTACCATAACTATAGTAAGCATAGCAAGAGTGTGGTTAGAACTGAGGTAACCATACAGGAAGGTAAATTAGTCTAAGATTACCATCACAGTAGTAGGTTCTAGCCTAAATCCACTCAGTTATAGCAACCTCAGATATTATCTTTCTGTTGTTTTATAATATAAAGTCATCTATATAATGATCTTAACTCTTAGTCTTAGTATGTTTTCACTTTAGACACTTTTGTTTCTTAACTAAGCAAGTAAAACTATTTTATTAGTATTAACTTTGCTAAGTTTTTCTGTTTTTCCAACAGTTGAACTAATTCCACTTGTGAATTTTACATCAAATCCAATTGCAAGATAGTATTGGCATTTAAAGACTCAATTTTAGGTTACCTTTTACTATTATCCAATTTGTAATAGGTAAACTCCAAATCTGATTTATGAGTTCCTAGGTATAAACAGACCGATGAAGTTAAAGCAAGCACAGATTAGAACAGAAGAGAATTTTACATACTTAACTTAGTTTAGGGAAAGACTTGACTTTAGAATCACCTAGAGGCAAAGATCCTAGGGTCTGTCCATGGCAGAAACCTCATGTAGGACTGTCCTGTTTCATTTTTCCAGGAAAATCCATGGGCAGCTACTAAGTATGGAGCTAAAGGGTCTAGAGAAATCCTGTCCCCAATGAAACATGATTTGGGGCTGCTTTGGGGCTGCACTGCATTAGTTACCTTCCAGCAAGGCCAAGCTTTTTTTTTGCTGGAAGGATTGGAGTGTTAGAAGGGAATAGCCAGGAACCTTTAATCTTAATTTATGGCATATGTGGAGGTTCCTTATTCTACAGGAGAGAGGTTTAGTAAATGACATAGATTATGATTCCCCATTCACTCCCCTTATTAGTCACAACCAAGGCTAGAAGAGGTCCAGAATGCAGGCTAGTACTGAGTATTTGGCTCCCTTGTTAACTAATAACAATTTTACCTGCCATGTCAAGGGTCACCTGAGGCTTCCTGGTTGATGGTTCATTCACAGCTTCAGGTCCCTTCCATCCTCCCCTGGGACAAGGCACCAGTGGTCTGCATTGTGACGCTGCTTGGGGCCAAGTTCCTGCTGATGTGGAGGCTGGATTCAGACTGAGTTGATGAGTGCCTTTTAATGGCAGCAGTTAGTAGGTGAACCTGTCCAAGACCCTCTGCCTGCCCCTCCTTACCTTTCCATCTTGGGACATGGCCTTGATTGTTGCAAACTGAGAAGACTGTTTCTAAAAGGGAGTTAATGGAAGTTTGGGGACCCGGGGAAAGTTTCTGCAGCTTTCTATAGATATCTGAGTCAGACTGGAGTTCCTAGGAGGATCTGTCCTTCTCTAGAATTAGGATCTACCAAGAGGGTATTTTTATTGCCTCTGCCATCTTTCTTTGAAATAAGGCTGGGTTTCTAGGTTCTGTCTCTGAGTAATTTCCCTGAGCTTATTTAAAATTAACCAGGTTGGTAGTGTATTTCCTCATATCATTAATGAGACATGACCATGTGTTCTCTGGCCCTCACATCTGTCTGTCCTCTTCTTCTCTCTTACACAGGTTTAATTGAATTCAGGGTCCCATACAGAGCCCACTCTTGGCCATACTGCAGCGATGTGGTGTGGCAAGAAAAGAGTTGCCTCTTTCTTTTTAGACTTTCAGGAGGCAGGTTGTCCCGATTAGAAGAGAGAGTCTACAACTGCAAGCAGTGAGTCCCAACCATCGGCCCTTTGGGATATAAGCCCCCTCTCAATTAGAGGTGGAGTGAACATCACCATCCCAGAATCCTCAGAATTGAAGAACGAACTATGGACTAGAGTAGGCTTTCTGGTATTCTACTATAGACTTTTTGTGATTCTAGCAATGGTAAAAACCATATCATTGATGTGGAGGCAGTGGCCACTGGAGGTTCTGAGAGCAGGAAGAGGGAAAAACAGGTATAATACAGGGGCATTTTCAGGACTTGGGAATTGTCCTGAATGACACTGCAATGACAGATATAGGCCATTATACATCTTGTTATAACTTACAAAATTGTGTGGGAGAGGGTGTAAACTACAAAGTAAACTATAATCCATGCTTAGTGGTGATGCTTCAAAATGTGTTCATCAATTGCAATGAATGTACCACACTAATGAGGGATGTTGTTAATGTGGGTAAGTGTGGGAGATGTGAGGAACAGGGCATGTGGGAATCCCTTATATTTTTTATGTAACATTTTGTAATCTAAGTATCTTTAAAAAAAAAAGTTAAAAAAAAGGCAAGAAGCAGAAACTGATCTATGGCTTACATGCAAACACCCTCAGGGGCTCCAGAGGTAATGGATTAAGGGGAACTTCAGGGCCTCCGGGGTCAAGTAAGGAACAAACCTCCTGGGAATGCCCAGGATGAGAGTCTTGGGGCTTAGGTCCTCACTAATAAAACAAAAGAGGGCACAGACTGGCTTTAATTAACACTCACCAGTTCACAGCAGGGGCCAAGGAACACCACTCCCCTCTGTCTCCTGGTTCTGGCTCACTAAATAATGTTACCATATAGCTCTGGTTTCTGGGCTTCTAGGTTTTTGGCTTAAATTCTTTTATATGAATTTAAGAGCATGACATAGGGTAGGCAAGGCAGTTAAGAGTTTATTAATAAGCAAGAAAATGAGAAAAGTACAGTGTTTGAGACATGGAACACAAGCCTACTGCAGGGTTGCACTATCAATTACATTTCAAACCTCATTCCATGTGTCACTTCTGCAATTGCCCAGAAGGCTGCAGAAGCTCATCCCTGAGGATTGGCCAGGGGCCCTCAGGTGGTCAATTTTAAATAAGCTCAGGGAAATTACTCAGAGCCCAGTGCTTTGCAGAGGTTTGTATGTATTGTGAGAATTTTGATTTTTACCCACAATAAAAATAAATAAAAAATTAAAAAAAAAAATAATAATAATACATGCAGAGGGCCTTCAACCCATTCCCATAAAGCTCCATTCCCAACAAGGTTTACATATCCTTACACATTTGCAAACAAATACATTTTGCTGCCAGCCCAGCACTGCTTTCTGCAACAAAGGAAATGTTCCACATATGTGGGGCCATATGTGGCTGTTGAGCATTGGGGAGGTAGCAGGTGAGGCTGAGGATCTGGAGTTTAAATTCTAATTAAAATTCAGTTGCCACAAGATGCTCACAGCTCCTGGGTCTCCTTGAAATTTTTGCCCTACAATGAGTGTTCAAAAGACAGCTGCTGTTTGTATACCAAATGCCATCTAGGGGTGTTGAGCTGGGAGATGTGGACCACAGGGCACAGTCACATGAAAGCATGATGGTGTTTTCCAGGCAATGCACATGTCCCTGTACTGGGTGAACCTCTTCTCATTTTATGTCCCCTTGGGCTCCTGCAGCGGGTCCACAAGACAGCAGTATAGAACGCCCCATTCCACTCCTGTTATCCCAAAGATAAGGAATGCAGTCTGTGGAGGAAGATGAAAGCATCTCTGGAGGGGAATGGATATAGCTCAGTGGTTAAATGTCTACTTCCCACATATGAGGTCCCAGGTTCAAACTCTGCTGTCTCCTAAAAATAAATAAATAAATAAATATAAATAAATAAACGCAACTCTGGATAATTGGACACCATAAATATTCTGCTCACATACTCATGTCCTATGTAAGAGATCTGAATGTTGTGAGGCACAGCTACCAAGCAGACCCAGATCTCATGGCCACATCCAACAACATGGACAGATGTCCCAGCTCCAGCTCAAGTGTCCTTCCTCCATGTGGCTCTGGCACTGAAAAGGGATAAATATCTTCACATTTGTCTACCACCAGAACCTTCACCTAGAAGGCTGTGAAGGTCCAGGCATTTCACTTCTTCACCACACTTTGCCATCAGTTAAAACAAAATAGCAGCCAGAACTGGAGAAGGTGGAAACCAGAATTGTGTCACTCTCCTTATTCACAGGCTGCCCATCCTCCTTCTGCTCACAGGGTCCAATTTAAATCTCTAACCAGACTTTGCTATAGTCTCACCCTTTATTTTCCTGTCACTTTTTTCTGCAGTACTGCAATCAAATATGAAGAGATGGGAGTGGATGTGGCTCAAGTGGTTGAGCTCCCACCTCCCATATTGAAAGCCCTGGGTTTGGTTCTGGGTGTCTACTGAAAAATTATGACAAACAACAAGCAAAACAAATGAAAAAGTCAACTCAGAGAGGCCAATGTGGCTCAGTGGTTTTGAGTGCCAGCTTCCCAGTTATAAGGCCTGATACTTCAAAAAAAGCCTGATACTTCAAAAAAAGAAAATATGAAGAGGCTGTCATTGCCACTGCTTGCAGTCATGATGTCTAGGACGGGGGTCCCACCTGTCACCACCAGCATCTGCAAGTACAATGCCAACATAGACTACTCACCATGGGCCTGCCAATCCTCGTGGCCACCCATGTGTGCCCTCCCAACCACTGCTTCCACTCAGTGCAAAAAGTATTAGATATTTTTAAAAGTAATTTTATTAAAATATATTCACATATCTCACAGTCGATCCAGAGTATAGAATCAATGGCTTTTAGTATAACTACAGACTTGTGCATTCATCACCACCATAAATTTTAAAGCATTTTCATTAATCCAATAAGAAAATCCCATAAAGATTTTCATAACCCTTAGCACTCACCTCTCATTCCCTCTATTCTTCCCCAGCAGTACAAAAGCACTAATCTAATTTCATCTCATTTGTATTTACATTTTATATAATTAGAGCCAAATAACATGTAGTACTTTGTGTCTGGTTTCTTTCACTTTGCTACTTGGTTTAATGTTTTTATTTATTTAATTTTATTTATTGTTTTTTAAAATTGATGGAAGAATATAAATATATTATTATTCACCATAACCCATATATTGCTTTAGGTGTTTTTTTGCCCATGTACCACCCTATTATGAAGTCTTTGTAATAGTAACACATATTTGTTCTAATTCATACAAAAACATTCTTATATTTGTTCTATTGACCATACTCATTGTCCACAACAGGGTTAACTATTAATATTGTCCCATGTTTCATCCTCTAGCATTTTTTTTAATGACATACAGGACCCTAAGATTTCCCTTTCAACTACAATTACACTCACATATCAACACTGTCATTTACACTCACTATAATGTGCTACCATCACATCAATCCATTTCTAAACATTTGCAATCAACCTTATTGCAAATTCTGCACAAATATGCGTCAGCTCCCCATTGTCTACCCTATCTTCTGGTGCCCTCTATTCTACATATTAATTCCATGAGTTTGCTCATTATATTTATTTATTTATTTATTTATTTATCTATTTTTGATGATTGCAGGCAGGAAGTTTATTGGGAAGCTCTCCCAATGGAGGGGGTCTGAAGAGAGACTTCAGCCCCTATTTTTATTTTTATTTATTTATTTATTTTTGCTCATTATATTTAATTCATATTAGTGAGATCATAATATTTGTTCATTTGTGTTTGACTTATTTCACTAATGTCTTCTAGGTACATCCATATTTTTTGCATGCCTAGAGACTTTATATATTCTCACAGCTAAATAACATTCCATCCTATGAATATACCACATTTTGTTTATCCATTCATGGGTTGATAGACATGTGAGTTGTCTATCTTTTGGCAATTGTGAATAATGCTGCTATTAACATTGGTGATAAAATGTCTGTTCATGTTCTTGTTTTCAGGTCTTCTGAGTATATACATAGGAGTAGGATTGCCAGATCTTATGGCAGTTCTATATTTAGCTTCCTGTGGAAAGGCCAAATTGTCTTCCACAGTGGCTATATCATTCTACATTCTTACCAATAGTGAATAAGTGTTCCTATTTCTCTTTATTCTCTCCAACACATATAGTTTTCTGTTTTTTGTTTTTTTGTTTTTTTATAGTGGCCATTCTATTAGGTATGAAATTAAATGTAGGTTTGATTTCCATTTTCCTAGTTGCTAGTGAAGGTAAACTTCTTTTCATGTGCTTTTAACCATTTGTTTTTCCTTTTTTGGAAAAATGTCTATTCCAATATTTTGCCATTTTTTAAAAATTGGGTTGTCTTTTTATCTTTGAGTTGTGAGATCTCTTTATATATCTTGATTATTAAGCCCTTGTCACATACTTGGTTTCCAAATACTTTCTCCCATTGAGTAGCCTGTCTTTTCATCTTCTTGGTAAAGTACTTTGAAGTATTTAATTTTAAGGGGGTTTTATTAATCTTTTTTTTTTCTTTCATTGGTCCTGCTTTTGGTGTAAGTCTGATAAACCACCTCCTACCACAAGGTCTTGAAGGTGCTTCCTTACATCTTCTTCTAGGAAATGTATGGTTCTGGCTTTTCTATTTATATTTTTGATGAATTTCAGTTAATTTTGTATAAGGTTTGAGATAGGGATCCTCTTTCATTTTTTTGTATATGGATATCAAGTTCTCCCAGCACCATCTGTTGAAGAGACTCCTATTTCCCGGTTAGATTGAATTAGCAACCTTGTCAAAAGTCAATTGACCATAAGTGTGAGGGTCTATTTCTGAACTCTCATTTGATTCCATTGGTAAATGTCTCTATCTTTATGCTGGTACCATGCTGTTTATTGTTTGTTTGTTTGTTTGTTTTAACCACTGTACCCTTGTACTATACTTTAAAGTCAAGAAGTGAGAGTCTCCCAATTTTGTTCTTTTTTCAAGATGTTTTTGGTGATTCAATGTTCTTTACCCTTCCAAATAAATAATTTTCAATTTCTTTAAAGTAGGCTGTTGGAAATATGATTGGATTGTGTTGAATTAGTAAATCAATTTGAGTAGAATTGAAATCTTAACAATATTTAGTCTTTCAATCCATGAACTCATAATGTTCTTTCATTTATTTAGGTCTTCTTAGAATTCTTTTGGTAATGCTTTGTAGTTTTCTGAATACAAATCGTTTACATCCTTGGTTAAATTTATTCCTAAATATTTTATTCTTTTTGCTTATCTTAGTAATGGAATATGTATACTGCTATCCTTTTCAGATTGGTCATTATTATTGATTTTTGCATGTTAATCTTGTATCCTGCCACTTGACTGAACTCTTTTTTTTTTTTTTTTTTTTTTACCTCTAGTGGCTTTGTTGTTGATTTTTCAGGGCTTCCTAGGCATAGGATCATGCCATTGCAAACAGTGAAAGTTTTTTTTATTTAACTTCTTCCTTTCCAATTTGGATGCATTTTATTTCTTTTTCTTGTTTAATTGCTTTAACTAGAATTTCTAGTATAATCTTGAATAACAGTGGTGACAGTGGAAATCCTTGTCTTGTTCCCAATCTTAGTGAGAAAGATTTCAGTCTTTCACCATTGGGTATGATGTTAGCTGTAGGTTTCAAATATACACCGTTTACCATGTCGAGAAAGTATCCATATTTTCCTATCTTTTGAAGTTTTTTTTTTTTAATCAAGAAAGAATGTTGGATTTTGTCAAATGCATTTACTGAATCAATAGAGATGATCATATACTTCTTTTCCTTTGAT
Organism: Tolypeutes matacus; assembly: GCA_026826555.1. Classification (NCBI taxonomy): domain Eukaryota; kingdom Metazoa; phylum Chordata; class Mammalia; order Cingulata; family Chlamyphoridae; genus Tolypeutes; species Tolypeutes matacus. The sequence goes on along the minus strand of JAKSZT010032197.1, from coordinate 125,349 downwards.
TTGTTAATGTGGTGTATTACATTTATTGAGACCTGGTTTGTGACCCAACATGTATTCTATCCTGGAGAATGATCCATAAGCCCTTGAGAGCAATGTATATCCTGCAGTTTTGTGTGTGTGCATTGTTCTGTATATATATATATATATACATATATATATATATATATATATATGTTAGGTCTAGTTCATTTATCAAATTATTCTGGTTCACTGTTTGCTTATTGATCCTCTGTTTAGATGTGCTATCTATTTATATGAGTGGTGTATTGAAGTCTCCAGCTATTATTTTACAGTCTATTTCTCCCCTTAAATCATGTGTTTTAGGGTACCCCAGTTAAGTGGATAAGTATTTGATTATTATTTCTTCTTGGTGGATTTCCCCTTTAATTAATATATAATGCCCTTCTTTGTCTCTTATAACAACTTTGCATTTAAAGTCCATTTTGTCCAGTAGTAATATAGCTACCCTGGCTCTTTTTGTTTGTTTGTTCATTTTTTGTTTTGTTTTGTACTGTTTTTGTTGAACATATTTTTCTAGGTTTTCACTTTCACCTGTTTGTATCCTTGGGTCTAAGGGGAGTCTCTTGTAGACAGCATAAGATGCCTCATATGTTTTTTTTAATGATTTATTTACTTTATTTTTCTTTATTTATTTCCTTCTCCCCCAGATGGTTCTCTTATCTGTCTGCTAATTGTTTGCTTACCTTCTCCAGGAGGCATCGGGAACTGAACCCAGGACCTCCCACATGAGAAGCGAGTGCCCAGTGGCTTGAGCCACGTCTGCTCCCTGTGGTGGGGGAGCCCTACTGATTGAGCCACAGCTGCTTCCCTCTAGCACATATATTTTTATCCATTCTACCAATCTGTGTCTTTTGATTGTGGCACTTAATCCATTAAATGAAATAAAATGAAATAAGGCTGTATTTACATCAACCATTTTATAGTTTGGTTTTTAAATTTACATCTTATTTTTGTCTCTCTTTTTACCTGTTTACTTGCCTTTGCTGATAATTTTCCTTTCTACACACACCTCCAAGCTTCTCTCTCCTGTCTTTTCCTATCAGCTTGCGAAACTTCCTTTAGATTTCTTGCAGAGCAGGACTCTTGTTAATGAACTCTCAGTTTCTGTTTATCTGTGTATATCTTAAACTCTCTCTAATTTTTGAAGGAGAGTTCTGCTGGATAATGGATTTTTGACAGGCAGTTTTTCTCTTTCAGTACCTTAAATGTGTCATACAATGCTTCTTGCCTCCCTGGTTTCTGCTGAGAAATCTGCACTTGGTCTTAATGAGCATCCCATGTATGTGATAAATCACTTTTTCCTGCTGCTTCCAGAATTTCCACTTTATCTTTGACATTCGAATTTCTGATTAGTACTTGTCTATCCAGTTGAGTAGGTCTATTCAGGTTTAATATTTTTGGAATATGTTGTGCTTGGAACATGGATTTCTATGTCTTTCATAAGTGTTGTGAAATTCTTTAACTTTATTTCCACAAATATAATTGTTTCTTCCTCTTTTCCCATCTGTTTTCCTTCAGGGACACTTATGACACATATAATTAAGGATTTCGTGCTGTCGTTCAATTCCCTGAGGCACTGTTCAATTTTTTTGCATTCTTTTCTTTACCTCTCTTCCCTGTTTGATTTTGGATGCCCTGCCTTTTAGCTTACTGATCCTTTCTTTTGCCTCTTCATATCTGCTGTTGTATGACTCTAGTGGATTTTTTTGAGATACCAGAGCCAGGGACTGAACCCGGGACCTCTTATATGGGAAGCCATTGTTCAACCACTGAGCCACAATGGCTCCCCTAAACTGGTGTTTCATTTGTTTGTTTGTTGTTTGCTTTTGTTTCTAGGAGGAACCGGGGATAGAAACTGGGAACTCTCATGTGGAAAGCAGGTGCTCAATCACTTGAGTCACATCCATTCCCTTCTAGAAGATTTTTAAATTTCATCTATTTTGCCTTTCATTCCCATAAGGTCTCTTATTTTTCTTTGCAAGCTTTCACATTCTTTTTTATTATCACCTAGTGTCTTGTTAATACCTTTTATCTCTTAAGCCATCTCCTTTTTAATTGCTTTAGGAGACTTATTTGAACATCTTTGATTAGTTGTACCAAATTCTGTATCTCCTCCAACTTCTAATTTGCTCCTCTGACCGGGCCATATTTTCCTGTTCCTTAGTATGGCTTGTAATTTTTTGCTGATATCTGGACATTTTATTATTTTGAGGCGTTTACTCTTAAAGTCAGATTCTCTCTCTTGACTAAGATTTTATGTTGATTGGCTTTATGTTAATGATCTTCTTTGATACTGATTCATCAGTATTATCCAACCAAAACAAGGCTAGTGGCCCTCAAGACACATTGTGACCTCATCCAGTGGCATTATTGTCTAAGGAACCTCTTTCCATGAAATATGCAGAGTTTCTGATGCATGACTGACCTGCAGTAATTGTTTCTTCTCTTAATAGAGAAGAGAATGTTGGGTCCTCACAGAAACAGCAAACCCTAGAGTCCATACCTAAATGGTGACTATTCTATCAGAGAACAGAATCAGTGTACCTTATTGGTCCAGAATTTCAGTAACCAGTGGCTCACAAATTCAAAACCAGAGATTTTGTGTATGATAATGGGCATGGAAAAGGTTAAGGTAGAATAAGCAAATAAGAGGAGACAAATGTGATAATAGTGTGAGGAAAGCATGTGTGGCTGAGGACTCAGGTATAGATCTGCTAGAAAAGCATGGAATGCAGAATTATTTGCTGAATATAGCCACTGGTGCAGACCACGACACCAGAAACATGACATTAGAATTGTCTACATGACTGCAAAGATTTGTGGGACTCTGTGTCAGAGCCAAAACCATTAAACAGGGACCAGTTACCATTAATCCTATGTTCTGGACATTGCAAATTATAAGAAAATAGAAATTTGTCAAAAGATTGGGTGCCCACCTTTGTGTATAAAAAGACACTGCCAAGAACATGAAAAGATAACACACCAAACAGGAGAAAATATTTGCAAATCCCATTTCTGATAAGGAATATATTTATTTATATAACTATTTGTTGAGTTCTTATTATGCTTCTATTGTAGAAGTAAATATACACAGGGTAATGGTTCAGAGGGATAATAGATCAGTGAAGATGCTGTTGATGGCAAGTGACTGATTTCTGCATCACATTTGGTCTACTCTCCAGAGAGATTAGATTTCAGATTCATCATTGTTCCCTGGCGGTTACAACCGGGGATTTATCCCAGGCATTTAAAGACAAGGAAGAAAGGTTTTGTGAAGGATTCTTTCTTCATAGTTCTCCATTGTGACAGCAAAACCTCCTCCACAAGGCACATCAAGTAAAACCTTTATATCTTATTGGACAGAATGAATGATATCTAATGGAGACCTCTAGTCAGAGAGGACATACATGACATTTTAGGCTTTATGCTAGGAAGTAGTAACTGTGGTTGACAATTTTCTGTTGTAGCCCCTGAGGGAGCAGCAGGGGACCAAATATGGTTCCTTCCCTCATGACCCATGAAGTCTACTGAGATGACATGATTTAATCTTACCAGGGCATAGTGCCTATGATAAATTCTTACCCCAGGAATTCCTTAATCCATGAAAGAGAAAATTAGGCTCCTCAGCAGGTTAAATCATTCACTTTAGCTTTCAGTTTCTGACAGTTCTTTTTCCAGTGTCAACTATAATATGAGATCAACTTCCTTTCCTGCTTACCACGACGTTGATAGTGATTTTTCTGCTATGCATGTGAAAGATTACTACTTCAAATTTGTTATTATTTGAGAAAGACCCATTTGACCAGTGCCAAATTATCCATCTCCAAACACTTGTGAGTATTAGGCAACCCAATCCCCAGTTTGCAGAGTTAATCATGTGACTTCCAGTTGACTACTCATATTTGTGTCCTGGTATTTCTCTGACTCTATGGAATATGCTCCTTTAAATTATTAAATAATATTTTACATTTCCCCAGGATGTATATGTGATTGTGAGTCTGGGACTCTCTTGTGTTAATTCACAATAGACAAACAAAACTCTGGAATATCTTCTTCAACAATTCTTCCAAATTTTGTATAGAAATATTCTTAAACTTTTAAATTTCAAGAAGTTCTTAATGCTAACAGTTAGTTAAATATAGCCATGAGGAGAAGAAACGAACTGTGAAAAGAATATCCATAACTAGCATATAGTGTTCAGCCTTCACTGTGACTGGGTCTATTTTAGGAGCAGGAGGTGAAGGCAACACTGATGATGTCAGGTGGGTGAATTAAGAAGGAAGTGCTGAGCCTGGTGGATGTTACCAGAGTATACTTGAGACCAAACATCTAAACTTCTAAAACACATGAACAATTGAGTTTGTTTTGGGGATTAGATGAGATAAATGTGCCTAGACAGAACTATTTTGGGGTAATTCTTCTATAACATGTTGTAATGTCTTACATCTATTACATTATTTTTTGAGTTTGAAATAATCTTTGTATAAAAATAAATAAATAAAACACATGAAACTTCACTGCTGACCTAGAAGAGCATGTATCCAAGCAGATCTTAGATAAAATTGTCAGTTTGGATAATTTTCAAGCATTTAGCCAGTTCTCTGTGATTACTGTGATTAAACAGATTTATCATTTAAAAAGTTAGGTAATTCATTTGGTCGCAGTCAAGCGTTTATCTAATTTACAACCTACATAAATAGTGAAGTTGCTCTTATAGTAATAGAAAAATATTTCAAATTTATTTGAGTGTTCTGGACATACTATAAGAACAGAAATATAAACATAAATTCCAACAAATTTGACCATGGCAACATTTAATGTTTAAAATACAAATTATATTTTAATTAAATTGTGATTTGTAAAATGTTCCACATTTTTCTAGTACTCTGTACAATATGTGGACCATGCAGAAAAGCCATAGATAGAAGCACAATGCATATTTCAATAAAAGTGCTTTTTTTTCTTTGCTTTATTCATTTTTTTTGAGTTGTGCTGGGGGATACATGGAATCATTGGAGAATAGATATTCAAGAAACTTTGATCATCATTTCTTGGATATGCAAGAGAAAAGAATGGCCACAGTGGTTCAGAAGCAGAAATCTTGATAAATGTAAAGATACGGGATCCATCACTAATGTTACAAAGAGTAAGGTTTCCAATATCGAAATCCAGGAAAAATCCCACTCGTGTAACCAGGAGTTTACCAGATGAACATTCTTTGGTTTAATGTTGAATACAAGGGTTTTTCTTTTCTCAAATTAAGTGTCCAGAATCCTATTTCTGAAGACATTAAGAACTTTCCTTCTCATTGAACAGATTCCTTGCAAATGCCCAGGTCCTGTTGTAAGCTTTTACCCACATCCACTTCCCAGTGATGGCAGCCAGAAGTGAACTGAAAAGACCCATGATACAAATTCCAAAGCTGAATCTCTCAGAGAGCTCTTCCCAGAGCTGGTTGCTATGTCCACAGTGGACATACTTTTGGTCATCAGAAATGATGAGGTGGTTTTGGGCCCTGTCTAGATTCAAGGTCATATCTACCATGGAAGAAAAATTGGAAGCTCACCAAAAGGAGAGAGCATACCCTAAATTCACCTTACAGCAAAGGCCTAAGTTATTTACCCACATGATTATCTTAATTTTGCTTTTTCCTTAAGTCAAAACTTTCCTGAGGAAACAAAAACATCTGGGAGATTTTTCAACAATCCAAACATCAGCTTATATGGAGTAAAAATACAAACAATTAGAAAACAGACATTCATTCCTTTCACAGTTGAAATTATGCACTAAGATATATACCAAAGCACACTTATATTCATACCCAAATGCTACCAAAGATTATATGAAACATTATAACACACCAGGAATAGAGAAAACAGGAGCTGGTGGCATTCAATGGTCGGGCAGACCTGTTCTGGCATTCTACTTCAGCACTATTATCCATGCACCTGTGTTCAGAGAACTCACTTTAACCACAAAATAAACTCAGAGTTAAGCTGTGAAATCGAACCAGGTATTATTTCTTGTAACATTACCTAAGTCACTGGGGGTAGCACACTATGCAGCACTCAGGACCAGAGTCTGCAACTGGCCCTAAATCTACAGGAAAAAAACTAACACCCTTCACTTGGAGATCTGAGTACTGGCATAAATTCACTCACTCTAGTAGTGTTCTACACTAACTGTGGATTAGAATCACATGGGGGCTTTATAAACTGGCAGGTTCCTGGAGCTCACAGCCAGAGAGGTGGTCAGATTCAATTGGTGTCTGGCCTTGACACTCAAAGTGTGGTCCATGAACTAGTAGCTTAAGCTGGGCATGTGTCAGATTCCAGATTCTCAGGCCAGCCACTTAAAGAATGTGAATCTGCATTTTAACAAGGTCTTCAGATAATTTACTGCATATTCAAGTTGGAGAAGCCAGGAAATAGGCAGTGCTCCCCAAGAGAATTGTGATACAAGCCACATGTTTTATGTCAATTTTCTAGTTAGACATATTAAGAACCTAAGAAACAGATAAAATTAATTTTAATACTATATTTTCTTTAACCTAATATTACCAGTATATCATCATTTTCACATGTGGCATTTTCCCCATTTCCAGTCCTGAATAGCCAGCTGTGGCTAGAGGATTGGAGAGCATAGGTCTATGGAATATCCTAAACTTGTACATTTATTTCAATATTTTACCTTGTTAAGATCTAAAACTTTCAGTGTTATTAATATTCACCCTTCATTAATACACGATATATATATATATATGTGTGTGTGTGTATTCTCTTTTAGTTTAGCTAATTCATTTAGATTTTGAAGTTCCATTATGATGGAAAAACAGCATATTTGCTAAATAAATGTGTTGTAATAAAATGGGGGGGGGGAATGGATACAATATTCCCATCCTATGAGATTAATCACTTTGATTTTACTGTCAATCAAGAAGCAGAAAGAAGAAACCTTAATGTCAGCTAGTTTTACTGCTCATTTAAATGTAAAAGTGAAATGGAGCCCAATTTATGACTGTTGTTTTCAATTTTTTTTGAGATTTAAAAAATGAGGTCAAAATGATCCTTCACAAATTGTACACATTTTAAATATCTATTGCACTATATTAAAGAACCGTCAATGAAATTTGAGATTTTCATTGTCGAACATTTTTGTCCTCTATTATTCCAATATAAGAATCCCACACAGACTTTATTCCTGTGAGACAACTGTTGTCATTTTTAACTGCATTTAGCTCATAAAGTAATAATAATACACATATCTGGTTGTCTCACAGCAACCTCCCAGGTGCTATGTTGATGTATACAAAGGGACCTCCTTCTTTCCTGTTCTGATCCAGGCTTCCTACCTCTATTTCAATTATTTGAAATCAACTTTGTATTGATAATTTTCTCTGATATTTCATCCTTTATACATAATACCAGATCATTTGTGGGTCATCTAGAAAACACACACCATAGATCAAGAAAGAAAATAGATTGTAGGTCAAAAAATAAATAAATTCTTCTGAATTGCAGTATTGAGTTGAAAAAGGAAACTAATGAGGTGATATTGCAAATTATTTGTAATTTCATACCTTAGTTGTAAAGTTCATGGTTCACATTATGTGTATTGTGAATACTTGTGAATTTTCAAACATTTCCAAATCTCTGTTAAGCAAATAAAAGAAAATATGAAAATCATAAAATTCCAGAAAGGAGAAACTGTGGTCGCATTGGAAATTGAAGTATTCATTTCAAACCACTGTAAATGCAAAGGTTTAGGCTTTTGTCAAGACACTAACAGAATCAAAATGCATGTACTACTAGGGTAAACAAGGAATAATATATCTTTTGAGTAAGCTGATGAGTAACATGTTTTTTATGTAGATCTGAGTTGTAGGCTTGGGTAAAATATAAAGGATATGATTTATTGGTTTTTGATAACATCTTTTATTTATATTATACTTTCTGGCCTTTTTTTTTTTTTTTTTTTTTTTAAGAAAGGTTACTGTTCAGCAAAACATAGTCTAGGGCAATTTCTTAAAATTTTTTCTGATGATACATTTTTGCAATCAGGGAGAGAAAATTTTGGTAGAATTGATTTTGGTCATTGAATGGGATTTTAGAGAACACTCTGACAATGTTCATGACTTTTCTTGATCTATATATAAGAATAGTTTTATTCCTTTCTTAGCAACTGGATAAGTGCCAGGATTGTATATAGATAGATATTAACTCTTTATTTAAAACTTGTGAAAGGATGTGGTAGGAATCGCCAATTCTCCAATATACACTTAATAGTCATATTAAACCAGGGTCTCTCAACATGCAGTATTGACACTTAAGGCTGCATGATTCTTTGTTGGAAGTGGGGGAGGCTGTCCTGTGCAGTGTAGGATTTTTGGCAACAACCTTGGCCTCCACCTACCAGAGGCCAGTAACACTCCCTCTCCTACAGTTGTGGAAATCCCCCAAATTTCACCAGACATTACTTAGAGTCTTCTAAGGGGCAAAATCATCCTGGGTGAGAACCACTGGAAGTCAAAATAAAGTTTTCCATTTAACTAGATGATATTCTTTTGGGGGCATAAGGTTTAACTTAGTGCTTTCATTAAATCAAAGTAAGATTGGCTTAAAGAGGTGAGGCTGAGTGTGAATAAGATGCAAGGTGAGAACTCTCCAAAACAAAACACATACTGGGTCCATTTTACAGCAGAACTGAGCTTATTTGCATAAACATTTTGACACTAGAGTTTTCAGAATGAGAGCTGAGTTCCAAATTACCTAATTTAATAAATTTTCTCAGAGATCTGTAAACTGTGGCTAGGAGATAGCAAGATGGACAATTTCTACATCCATAATGAAACACTTACTGCCTGCGAAACAACTATGTGTGTGCAATTTTGTCCCCCATTGACTCTGCCCTTTCAGAGTTGTGGGCATAGATTTAATTTTCTGTAACCATGCTGAAAATGGGATTACTTTACAATTATCATGAATCAAATTCAGTGAATACACTGAAAAACACTGTCCAAAAGAAATTTCCAGGATGGAAAAGATCTGTATCTTCTTTGTCTGCTATGGTAGCTGCTGGGTACATATTATTACTGAGCATTTGAAATGTGGCTGATGTAGTGGACACTATTTTTGACATATAAGATTGAATAAAATATATTACTGAAATCCAGCTCACTCTTTGCATTTTTTTCAAGTGACTGTCTATTGTCCTTTCATTTCAACAGGTATTATAGTGCCAGCTTTGTAAAGTTTGACAGTAAATTTAAAAATTAACTCTACAAGCCCTTCTTTTCTCAGCGCTATCTAGGAAGCAGATCTCCCGGGCCTGGGAGGCTCCCTCCCTTCCTCTCCTTCCCATGCATCAACAGAGGAGGAGGAGATAGAAGTCTTCTAGGGCAGAAGCAGTACAAAGAAGATGGGTTTCAAGGAGGGGCTCCATAGCACCAAGCAGGAAGAAGGAGGCCTATGGTCAGCATGGCCCAGACACAGAGCATGGGTGCGAGGCAGCCCACTGAACTTGGATGCTTGTACTCGGTGCACCAGCACATCCAGAGCTGAACCCCCAGCTGCTACCCTGCATGCCTGTGCCCCCGCACTACCTCGTGCTCCCTGTGACCCATCTCTGCCTAATGCTCCTTGCATGGATGCTAAATTTGGCCCAGATCCTGCCTCAATCCCTGCCTCCAGCTCGCCATCAGCAGCTCCTCACCATTCACAGCCCTCCCTGTCAGAACCTCCCTGCAGAAAGCCACATCACAGATCATTTCTTTGTGAAGGACACTACTGAGGTTCCCAGCAGTACAGTAGAGTAGTCTAACCATGTGCATACAAGCTGTGAGGACAATGCAGAAGCTAAAGGTATTTGTGGAGTATGTGTTGAAAGGCTCTGCCAGACTAGCATCAGAGCTCATCAGAGGGGGATGTTTCTTCAGAGGCAGTTGATGTGAGCAATCATAAAAATGAACAGCTGAGCTTTACCATGAGATATGTGACAAACTGTCATATCAGGATTGTCAATTATTAGAACATAAAAAGGGTAGCCATCAATTGATAAAAGATGTTTGGAATCAGAAAGTGATCATTGAGTAATTAATCACAAAATTGATGGAAAAAACAAAATACATACAATTCTAGGAAATGATCCAAAACAGAATAATTGAAGTAAATCACAATCAAACTCTGGTGGAGTAGGATATTAAAGTTGCTATATTTATGTTGATGGTAGAAATAAATAAAAAAGGAAAGCCCTACTGAATCTTCTAGAGTAAATGGCAGAGGATCATAGTAGGAAACTTATGCAACAATTGGAAGAGGCTAGACTTTCTAAGCTGTAGTGACATAACATGCATTTTTCCAAAGGGGCAGTTTCCAGTGGCAACAGTACAGCATATTTTACAGAAGTGCCTGATTACATGCAGATTATGGTATTTCCTTGTAGCAAGACATGATCCTTCCCCACTGACCAAAAATACCATCTAATTTCAGTGTGATCCTAGTTTTTGGTCTCAAAATATGACCAATTTAAGTTCTTTGGCAATCAAGAATAAAGAGAATCAGACACAAATGCCTAGGCAGAATCTTGTTGTTGAATAGAATTCATTGTCACTGGGTGGATTATCTTCAAACCAGTTATCCAAGTTTCCAACACAGATCAACCTTGCTCTATTATGACCCCAGTATATGCAGCAAAAGCCACCCCTCCACATTTAACATATTTTAAAAATCATAGAGTCAACCCAATGGATCAGTTCTTCCTTCTCATCTCAACCACTGAGATTCCATCAAATTAGAATATGCCATGACAAGCAAAACAGCCCAACCCCTGCCTGTGAAGGCTTTTATGGCTTAGCAAGACATAACACAGTGGTAGATCATCAATGAATGACTGCTCCATCAACTGCTAAGAGCACATCCTATCCTCCTTACAGTCCCACCATTACTAGTGCAGCAGTATATGATGGAAATGCTTTTGGTTCACCTAAGATCAATTTGAGCTCACCAGTGGGAAATTCATATAATCTCCCTTCTCTTTCAGATATTGATTGCTCAAGTACTATTATTCTGGATAATATTGTGAGGGAAAATACTACCATAGGTCAAGACCAGGCAAGACCACCCTCAAACAGAACCCCCCAGTCCCCAATTCATCACTATCATCTCCAGGCAGTGCAGAACCTGTTACTCTGACTAGTGTATATTCCCCAATATGTCTAACTAATGCCTCCAGCAATGGGGGCTGAGGAAGCTGGGGCTCTCCCAGCAAAGCAGCAGGAGGGGATTCAACAAGAAAAATCCCAGTGGTCATGTTAGAGCTAATCCAAATAAAGGAAGAAATAGTGGACCACCACAAAAATGGTTTTCTTGTTGTTATAGTGAAATAAGAATGAGATGAAGAATCTAGACCTCAAATACCAATTACCCAAGAAGCACACTCATATCCCTGATCTTAAATAGCAATCAAGGCTTTTTTTCCAGGAGACTGTGCTAACCCAGATGCTCCAAGAGAGCACAGATCCATATGAATTTTCCCAGGAAAATTCCTCAGATGGAAATTCTGAATGACTGGTTGCATCCCAGAAGTTATAGCTTCATGTTAGAGGGACAAAGAAAATGGCCCCAGTGAGAAGTGGTGTGTAGTTTGTCAGAATGGAGGGATATCCTGTGCTATGAAAAAATGGCTCAAAGTATTCCATCTATCTTGTCACGGGCCCACATTGAAAAATTTCCCAATTAGAGAGTGGATTTGTACTTTTTCTGAGACATATATGAACCAGAAGCTGAATATGATTGGGGTGCTCCCAGTCCTAACTCAGAAAAAATGAAACTGAATGCCTTGCTAATTTACTCACTGTAGACAAAAGAAGTGTGAACAGTTGCATTTATTTCTCTGTAGTCATTACATGAGCCTTGCTTTTCCAAGCCCCCTTCCTCTAACTGTGCTTAATTATTATAAAATGACTAAAACTCCAGAGGCCTTGTCAACCATCAATAAAAGACTACAGGGATAGCTCAGAGATATTGTGGGTTTGGTTCCAGACCATTGCAATAAAGCCAATATCTCAATAAAGCAAGTCATATGAAATTTATGTCTTACCCATTGACCAAAAGCTTCACTGTCCTATCAACCTTAATTTTTAAGAGAGGTAAAATGAACAAATGGTATCACAAAACTTAATTAGTTAAATTCATTTAATCCTTCCATCTAATATGGTCAAAAGCCCTAGCTATAGTCATACTAAGTCTGATATCCATTTGTTTTGGATAACATAAGTTATCCCACCTGAAACTGTAACAGAGTTTATGAATGTAAACTCTGTAATATATTAGTCTTGCCACATAAAAGGAAATATGTTAACCTATTACTAAGAACTAATGAAAACCTTAAAGAAAAATGATTCCTTGGTAGAATACTCCTTTTCCAGGGGTCCCAGAAAATGGTATTCAGAACCACAATCTTCAGCCTAGTGATATTGTATAGTGGAAAATACACTGCCATAAAGACGCACTCCGATCTCATTGGAAACGACCAGATACTTTTAACTAACCCATGTGCAGCTAAACTTGAAAGTACTTATTCTTGGATTCATATTTCTCATTTTAAGAAATGTCCCTGTCCTGCATGGAAATCATTTCTTACAGGGGATTTAAAGCTCAAAATTATTGAGGATGAGATGTAGACACCATCTGATATAAACAGCCAGCCCAAGACGCAGGAACAGGTCTGTGCAACTAATACATACTGATTATCTTAGATTTAAATGATCCAGAATATATAGATGGCAACTGATATTAACAGCTAACCCAAGAACCAGACCTGATTTTCATCAGATTGCAATAAAATCAATAACACAATTATAAGCTTAATTATTGTCCTATTAGTTACTTTATTTGCATTTTTATTCCTCCCTTACTCCTTCATTGTTCCCTAGGCTATCTCTGTCCCTTTAAAACTTCTCATTTTCACCCTTATCCTCTCTTCCTAATATCTTGATTGGCCTTCACCATAATTTTTTCCAGTCATACTAACTGCTGACTGAGGCAATCTTATCAAATTGTTGGTTCTATGAAAATATAGACTCCACAGAAAGACCACAGTTATTAGTCACATCCATAGGCACTTATTTAGTTGGATAAATTTTAGATTTGGAGAGACTATATTCATTACATATTCTAAATCTTGCTAATTGTTTTTTTAAATTATTATTTTATACTCACTGCAATGTCTCTTATTCATTATCTCATTACTAGAATAACAGCTACAACTACTTCCCAATATGCTAATAGGCCAAGCCCTCGATATTGAAGTTTTCACTTATGAAACTTATTTCAGCAATGATGAAACTAAGTCTAATTATAATTAATTCCTAACAGTCGCTTTTGAAAACCTACTTGTTGCTCAGAAATGGTCTCTTTCTAAGCCAAACTCTGCAAATAACCTAACTACCTTAACCCCTACTGGGACATGACTCCCAGGGATGAGCCTCCCTGGTATCAAGGGAATAATGCCAAATGTTAATCAGCAATGCTTTGGGAGAAAGATTTTGATCAAAAGGGGAGAATGTTAAAAGAAATAAAACCAAATAGAGTTTCTATGACTGAGAAATTTCAAATGGATATGAGAGGCCATTCTGGAGGATAGGCACAGGCAGGTCTCAGCAAGACAACACAAACTGTCACAGCATGCAAAACCTCAAGTGACAATGTCCTGTAAACACTAAAGACAACTTAACACCATAAACAAGCCACAAGGCTACATGGAATCAATACCCCTATGGTAGATTCTATCTGGAATCTATGAATGACTGTTTCCCCAATATGACATGTCTATATTCACAGATCTCTGGAATTTTCCTTTGTTGGTTGAGTCCTGAAAACTCCAGGAATGAAAACCAGGGAACTCATGAGTATTTTCAGCTTCACATAAAGGAATTCCATTCCTCACATCCTAATACATACTCTTTTTTTTTTTTTTACCGGGAGGTCCCGGGGATCGAACCCCGGTTCCTCCATATGGTAGATGGACACCGAACCTCTTGAGCCACATCCGTTTCCCCTAATATATACTCTTAATCAGCATGAAGCAGCCAGAGCAGTTGTCATCCTGAATCCCTCAAGTTTTAGGATTGTTCAAAACACAAGGGGGATTAAACCATGTGTATTCCAAAACTGGTTTGTGGGGTTTTCCTCTGTTCCCATGCACTTTCCTTCTGAGTTTGTTCTGCAGGCAGACAAGCTTAAGCACAGGTCATAAAACATGAGAATATACAGAAACAAAGACTACTGTCCTTTAGACAACCCCTGAAACACCCAGAACAAAGAACACCTCACACAGAACCAAAATCAAGAAGACAGTGAAACATCAGAAACAAAGCAAATGTGAGAGGCATTTCAGTAAGGAAGATCTAATCTAAAGTCCATGATATAAACATGGAAAAGTCTGTAATTAACCAGTCAGACTATGTCAAGTCAGACCCCCAAATTCTGTCCCCATCTTCCAACTCTCATTCCCATTAAACTTCCCTTGTTTGTCTGATTGGGGAGATACTTTTAAGTCTAACCCCTTGTCTCCTTGCTGTTTGACTTTACAATAAAACACTTTTTTCAAAATCTTTTTGTCAAAATATTGGCCTCTGTGTGTGTCAGGCAGCAAGCCATATTCAGTAAACAAACACAATTTATATTTCTGCTAGATAAATACAAAAAAAAAAAAAAATTAAAAGAGCAGAACATTAGTCCTACACATGGAGAAAACTTTGCAGAAGATGGTTCCCAAAGTCAGAAGTATGAAGCATTGCATGGTTAAGAACTACAAGGTTGATGAAAAAAATTATTTGCTTCTCTACAGATCTTATATAAATCTATATAGTGGTTGACCATATTCTTTTTTTTAATCTTTTTTATCCTTCTTTTTTTATTCTCCATATTATTTTTAACCAAATTTATCTTCCTACTTTTACTGCAACTATTGAAGGGTGAATAGTCTTTCTTTTTCTTTATGCCTTGGTTTTGTAAGATTTTTACAACCAGTTGTATTTAGTTTTTGTTATAATAAGTTCCTGGCAAAGAGTATTACTTTAATCATGGCCATAGCTTATCCTTTTCATAAAATATTGTTATTTGTTCTATACCTCAAGTTAAACCAGTATCATTATTCTCCAGGACCCACAAATTGCACTGGCTCCCTTCTACTCAAGGTGCTTTCCCAGACCAATTTGAGATTGCCCCTCTCTTCCATATCCTTATTGTTTCAGTTCAGGATGCTTTTCGCTCATATTGTGAGACTGCTACTCTCTACCATACCCTTTTTCTCTCAGAACACATGTAGTAACTAAATCAGGTCTTCCAATAAATTCATTTGTTTGGTCCCAGTTAAAACCAGAGAAATCATAGTGGATGGTAACTGGTTGTTATCAATTTACTTGAAAGCAAGCATGTACACCCTCTAGAATATAGAATCTGGTCTCTTCCCAAGAAGTTTACAGGAAAATTAGGAGAAAATAGCATGCTCCTCAGTTAGAGAACCTACCTGTGTGAGAACCATGAATGAAAAGAAAAAGGAGGAAAATGAACTAAGGTAACTTGAAATATGAACATACTGTTTTGACATCATCTGATAGAAAAGAGGAAATTCCCAAGGGAATTGAAGAATAAATGAAACTAGCAGCATAAATAAGACCAAGATTAACAGTTTTCATAACAAAGACCCTTAAATCTGTTCATTTTACTCCCGAGCTTCCTGGATGTTCCCAAATCCCTTGTTCCTGCAATTTCTGAATCCTACAGAGTCTCCACAGTCCCTCTTCAAATGTCCTCTTTTCTTACAATAATAATACATAGTTTTCCCTTTTTCCTCTACTATGTTCCAAATTTGGTCATGATAGAGATTATTACTTTTAGTAAAGAATTCTAGGGAACCGGCTGTGGTTCAATCAGTAGGGCTCCCGTTTACCATATGCGAGGCCCCGGGTTCGGTTCCCGGGGCCTCCTGGTGAAGCCAAGCCCCCCCACACGGCGCGGTTAGCTGACCCAGTGAGCACAGGCAGCAAGGGGGAGATAAATGAATAAATAAATAAAATCTTTAAAAAAAAGAATTCTACAAGAGCAGTTTTAAATTTCTTCTTTTCTTCTTTGTCTTTCTCTACATTGTCTCCATACTGAGTAACGGCTGCTAAGATTCAAATAATAATCTATCTTTGTCATTTTACCACATTTTCCCTAACTTGAGTTTGGATGCCTGAGAAGTGCTGAGACCCACATCATTAGAGCAAGATTTTGATCTGCCTATAGGTTCATGCCAATAAATTTTGAGAAAGCCTCAATAAACTGCTGATGGAAATCAATGATGAACTCACTAGTCTTCTCGGTACATGGATGAAATTTTTCCTAGCTCACATTTTTCAGAAAGGCTTCTAGTATGGCAGTCAGCAAAATGGGGACTCCAAAAGCACTTTTTCTTCTTGCAATTTCCTGCACTGCCAGTAGCTGACATTCTTCAGCAAATTTTTCCATGGAAGTGTCTCTTTCTTTCTTTCTCTTTTTTTTTTGTAAAGATACTTCAGTTACATAAATGTTACACAAAAAATATAGGGATTCCCATATGCCCCACCTCCCACACCTCCCACAACCTCCCACATAAACATCCTTCATTAGTGTGGCACATCACCTACAATGGATAAATACATCCAGGGGCTTTGC
Source organism: Tolypeutes matacus (assembly GCA_026826555.1). Taxonomy (NCBI): domain Eukaryota; kingdom Metazoa; phylum Chordata; class Mammalia; order Cingulata; family Chlamyphoridae; genus Tolypeutes; species Tolypeutes matacus. The sequence continues at coordinate 108,631 of JAKSZT010032197.1, read as the reverse complement.
CATTAATCATGGACCATAGTTCACATTGTAGACCACACTCTCTCCCACACAGTTCTGCATGTTATATGATGATATAAAATGGCCTATATCTATTGTTGCACTGTCACTCAGGACAATTCCCAAGTCCTGAAAAAGCCCCTGTATTCCAACTTCTTTTCCCTCACCCTGCCTCCAGAGCATCCAGTGGCCACTGGCTCCACATTAATGATATAATTTCTTCCATTGCTTGAATCACATTATGTCTCTAATAGAATACCAGTAAGTCCACTCTAGTCCATAACTCTTCCCACAATTCTGAGGAGTCTGGGATCGTGATGTCCACTCCATCTCCAATAGAGAGGGGGCTTATATTTCATGGGGAAGATGGATGGGATTATCCTGCCTGCAGCTGCAGATTCTCTTCATTCCTTGGAATGGCCATTGTCAATCATCATCTCTCCAACAGGTGTCCTGGGTGAGTCCATTGAGTGGTAGAGTAGGAGTAGCAACTCCACTGAGATACTGGGCCCAGCTGGCACATGGATAGCCCAAACACTCCAGTCTCTGGATGTACACCTAAAAACTCCAGCACCAAGTATAGGTTTGAATAGAAAGGACAGATGAACCATGTGCAAGGAAGACATATTAGAGTCCAACTCTGTCAGTCTCAGGAGTACAAATTCCAAAGTAGGGCCCACTGGAAAGGCACCAAACTCTGGAGTTATTTGCCCTGACATAGGACCTGGGTGTCTCCAGAGCCCTCAGGAGCCCCTCTATTTGGGGTGATATCCACTTTGGAAGTCTATGAGGTCCTACTAGGATGTGTGTAAGTGTTACTTCTGGGATGAACTCCCAACTCACTTTGAAGTCTCTTAGCCATATGAACTCATTTATCTTTGTCTTTTCTCCATTTTATTTGAGGTCTTTTTCCAGTCTCATTGCCAGTTGGCACTTGGTCGCAATCCCTTGGTGCTAGAGATGTTCATCACCGGAAGTCATGTCCCACACTGGGAGGAACATAATGCATTCATATGCTGAGTTTGGCTTAGAGAGAGGCAAAATTTGAGCAACAAGAGGTCATGACACACTGGTTTGTTCTCCCCTGTTAGGAACCACCCTTGCTCTTGAGATACCTATTTCTGAATGAATCGGTCCTCCCAAAGATAGAAGTCCAACTCCTTTCCCATTCATTATGAGGGTCTCCACCCACTGATACAACACATGCCAGACTGAACACTTACACACACCCTAGAAGCCTGCTCCAGGTGTGTCCTGTCCCAAATGCCCCCACAACCAATACCCTAAACCAATGACCCTTCCTTGTCTTGTAAGAGCATTCCCACCTCTGTACTTTAAACCTCATACCCACAAATCCCAAGTTTTCACCTGGTCCCTCTCCCAACTCTCCATCCAGTATCCTGTGTTTTCTAACCCACCCTTCCCAATCTACTCACCTGTCAGCCCTGTACCATACAACCCAATAATCTCAATACCGTCCTGTACTATCCCTTCAATACGAAACAACACTCTATCATTTTACCATAGATTATATCCATATGAGTGATGGCTCACAACTTTTTCTTCTCTTTCTCTTTCTTGTAAATCTATCTTACAGACAATAGCTCTCTGAGACTGCTCAATTTCCTTAATTCATATCAGTGAGGTCATGTTCTGTTCATCCTTCAATGCTTGACTTGCTTCACTCAACATAAGGTTTTCAAGATTCATCCATGTTATTCTGTGTGTTAGCACTTTATTCCTTCTTACAGCTGAGCAATATTCCATTGTATGTATGTACCACATTTTTTTATCCATTCATCTATTGATGGGCACCTGGGTTGATTGCAACTTTCGGCAGTAGTGAACAATGCCGTTATGAACATTGGTGTGCATATATCTGTTTTTGTCTTTGATTTCAATTCTTCTGGGTGTATACCCAGCAGTGGAATTGCTGGATCATAAAGAAGATCCATAGTTAGTTTTTAGGGGAACTGCCATACTGTCCTTCACAGTGGTTGGGCCATTCCACAATACCACCAGCAGTGGATGAGGGTTAGAGTCTGCTGTTTTTTAAATAGCCACCATTCTAATGGGTGTAAGATGGTACCTCATTGTAGTTTTGGATTGAATTTCCCTAATAGCTAGTGATGTTGAGCATTTTTTCATGTGTTTTTTTAGCCTTTTTTATTTCTTCCTTGGGGAACTGTCTTTTCAGGTAATTTGCTCATTTTTTTAATGGGTGGTTTGTTTATTTTGGGGTGTAGAATTTCTTTATATATGCAGAATATTAGGTTCCTATCAGCTATATGTTTACCAAATATTTTCTCCCATTGGGTAGGCTGCCTTTTTGTTTTCTTGATAATGTCCTTTGAGGTGCAAAAGTTTTTAATATTGAGAAGATCCCATTTATCTATTTTTCTTTTGCTGCTTGTGCTTTGGGTGTGAAGTTCATGAAACCATTTCCTATTACAAGGTCCTGTAGATGCTTCCATACATTATCATCCAGGGTCTTTATGCTTTTGGCTCTTATATTTAGATCTTTGATCCATCTTGAGTTGATTTTTCTATAAGGTGTGAGATAGATAGTATTCTTCTCTCATTCTTTTGGATATGGATATCCAGTTCTCCAAGCACCATTTGTTAAAGAGGCCATTCTCTCCCAACTGAGTGGGCTTTGGGGACTTGTCAAATATCAGATGACTGTATATGGGAGTATCTATATCAGAACTCTCAATTCGGTTGCATTGGTCAGTAGGTCTATCCTTGTGCCAATACCATGCAGTTTTGATCACTGTAGCTTTGTAGTATGTTTTAAAGTCAGGTAGTGTACTACCTTCAACTTCATTTTTCTTTTTCAATATGTCTTTCGCAATTCCAGGTCTCTTGCCTCTCCAAATATATTTTGTGGTTAGTTTTTCCAGTTCCTTAAAAAATACAGTGTTGACTTTTATTGGGATTGCACTAAATCTGTAGATTAGTTTGGGTAGGATAGACATCTTGATGATGTTTAGTCTTCCTATCCATGAACAGGGAATATTTTTCCATTTATTTAAGTCTTCTTTGATTTCCTTTAACAGTGTTATGTAGTTTTCTGTATATAAGTCCTTTACATCTTTAGTTAAATTTATTCCTAGGTATTTGATTCTTTTAGTTGCTATTGTAAATGGTATTTTTTTCTGATTTCCTCCTCAGATTGCTTGCTTGTTATTTTTGTACAGAATTGCTACTGATTTTTGAGCATTGATCTTATAGCCTGCGAATTTATTTAACTCCTTTATAAGTTCTAGAAGTTTTGTTGTAGATTTCTCAGGGCTTTCTATGTATAAGTTCATGTAATCTGCAAATAATGAAATTTTTACTACTTGTTTTCCAATTTGGATGCCTTTTATATCTTTTTCTTGTCTCAGTGCTTGAGCAAGAACTTCTAAAACAATGTTAAATAGTATTAGTGATAGTGGCTATCCTTTTCATGTTCCCAATCTCAGAGGGTAGGCTTTTCAGATTTCACCATTGCAGATGATGTTAGCTGTGGGTTTTTCATATATACCGTTTATCATGTTCAGAAGGTTTCCTTATATTCCTATCTTTTGCAGTGCTTTTATCAGGAAAGACTGCTGTATTTTGTTGAATGCTTTTTCTGCATTTCTAGAGATGATCATGTGATTATTTTTCTTTCAATTTTTTAATGTGGTATATTACATTGATTGATTTTCTTATGTTGAACCATCCTTGCATATCTGGGAGGAAACCCACTTGGTCATGGTGTTTAATTCTTTTGATATGTTGTTGAATGCAATTAGCAAGTATTTTGTTGAGGATTTTATCATATGGGTTCACTAGAGGAATTGGTCTGTAATTTTCCTTTCTTGTGGTATCTTTGTTTGGCTTTGGCATTAGGGTAATGTTGGCATCATAGAATGAGTTAGGCAATGTTCCTTCTACTTCTGAATTCACTGAGAGTTGTTCTGTGGCCTAGCATGTGGTCTATCTTGTAGTATGATCCATGTGCACTCGAGAAGAATATATATTCCACTGTATTTGGTGTAGCGTTCTCCATATGTCTATTAGGTCCAGCTACTCTAAAGTATTATTCAGAGTCTTTGTTTCTTTATTGAGTCTCTGTTGAGATGTTCTGTCTAATGGTAATAATGGTGTATTAAAGTCCCCCCTCTATAATTGTAGAGGCATTTATGTCTCCACTTAGTCTTTCCAGTGTTTGCCTTATGCATTTTGAGGCTCCCTGATTAGGTGCATAAATGTTTATGATTGTATTTTTTCTTGAAAGATTACCCCTTTTACCCCGTTTACTAATTTATAGTGTCCATCTTTGTCTCTTACATTAGTTTTGCATTTAAAGTCTATGTTGTCCAATATTAGGATAGCTTCTCTCACTATTTTTTTTATTGTTTACTTGTAAAATTGTTTTGCACTCATTCACTTTCACCCTCCTTAAATCCTGGGTCTAAGGTGGGTTTCTTGTAGACAACATATAGAAGGGTTATATTTCCTTATCCATTCTGCCAATCTGTGCCTTTTGACTGGTGAGTTTAATCCATTTGTATTCAGTGTTATTACTCTAAAAGAATTTTTTACATCAGCCATATTTTATTGGGGTTTATGTATGTTATATGTTGTTTTTCTTTCTCTTTTCATCTTTTTAGTTGTTCTTACACTCTCCTCCAACTTTCTTTCTCCTGTTTTTTCCTTTCAACCTATAGAAATTCCTTTAGCATCTTTTGAAGTGCAGGTTTCTTATTGGCATACTCTCTTAATTTCGGTTTATCTGTGAATATTTTGAAATCTCCAACATTTTTGAATGCCAGCTTTGCTAGATAGAGAATTCATGGCTGGAAGTTCTTTTATTTTAGTTCCTTGACTATGTTATACCACTGTCTTATTGCCTCCATGGTTTCAGATGATAATTCATCTTATTGAGCTTCCCTTGTAGGTGATAGTTCTCTTTTCTCTTGCTGCCTTGAGTATTTTCTCTTTGTCTTGAGCATTGGACAGTTTGACAAGTATATGTCTTGGAGTAGGCCTGTTGATATTTATACTGTTTGTGGTGCATCGTGCTTCCTGGACATTTATGTGCACCTCCCTCAATAGGGTTGGGAACTTTTTAGCCATTATATCTTTCAACACTCCTTCTACTCCTTCTGTTCCCTTTCCCTTCTGTTCTCCCTCTGGGATGCCTATAATGCATATGTTTGTGCGTTTTGTGTTGTCGGTTAAATCCCTAAATCCCTGATGGATTTTATTCTTTTTTTAAAATCTCTCTGCTCTACTACCTGTTTGATTTCAGTTGTACTGTCTTCCACATCACTAATTCTTTCTTCTGCCTGTTCAAATCTGCTGTTATGTGAATCCAGTATCTTTTTGATTTCTTGGATTGTGCCATTCATCACCATCATATCCATTATCTTTTTACGTGTGTTTACAATTTCTTCAGTATGTTCTCCCAGTGTCTTCTTAATATCCTTAATCTCTTCCTTCACTTCATTAAGTTGTTCCATGATATTTGTTTGGACAGCCTAAATTAATTGTTCGATGTTTTGTATCTCTTCCTGATTTTTAGTTTGTTCATTGGACTGGTCAATGTCTTCCTGTTTCTCAGTATGGTTTGTAGTTTTTTGTTGCCCTCTGGTCATCATTTTATCTTTATGGATTTATTCAATTGATTAGCTTCTCTCTCTGTTCTAGAGTTTTGTTTTATTTAGCCGGTGGTTTTGTGTGTGTGTTAAGTTTTCTCATTGACACTTTGTTCTTCTTATTTCTATTTCCTTGCTGTTTTCTATGTTCCCTTGAAGAAAAAATATTAGGGCTAGAAAAATTGAAAGGGGTAAGAAAGGAAAAAGGATAATAGTAATAATAATAAAAGTTAGAAGAGGGACCATATAAGACTTAGTTAAATGAATATTTAACTCATGTAAGCAGTGTAGAATAATAGAAAAAAAAAGTGGAGTACCTTAAATGTAATGGGAAACCAAATAGAGAAAAATATATAGAATGATTTACAAAGCCAGAATGATGAGGATAGTAAAGAAAGGACTGAAAGGGAAAAGTTAATAAAAAAAGAAAGAAAACAGAATAGACAAGTTATAAATCGAAACCAGTAAAGTTGAGGACTAATGAAAAAAGGTGGAATGTAAGAACCACAACAGAAAGCAGAAGATTGAAAATGATGGAAAGAAAAGAGATAACAGTGGCAGACAGAATCATTATACACAAAAAAATTGTAAATCAAGGAAGAAGAAGCACAGCAAAGAAAAAATAAGCTAGCAGCACCTAATTTTAAAAAAAGTGGAATGGAAGAAATAGATAAGAAAGGCAAGAAACAAATGAACAAACACACAAGCACGCAGTCAAACAAAGCAAAGGAAGAACAGTGTGCTTTCTTGGACCCTTGTGGAGCCTCTCAGTCTGCTTGTGTTCATCAATCAATTACCCAGCAGGCTTCTCTCTGCAGGTTTTGAGGTGGATTTTAGCGAGTAAACTAAGTTAAATTTTTTTTCAGTAACTTTTTTTTTTTTTTTTTAGGGAAATAAGGGACCCAAAAGAAGTTAGTAAAAAAATAATGTCTATGTTTTCTCTGTCCTACTTTATCAGCTGGATGTTAGATATCCCTGTGAATCACTACTCCTAGAGGAACCAGAAATCAAACTAAGTACCTAAAATATTCAAGGCAGGTATTCCTCCACTGAGCTAACTTCTTAATTGGGTCAGTCAGCTCTTCAGAAAGGTATTTAATCACTTTCCCCTGGAAAGGTTTCACTCTCCTGTGGCCCCAGGATTCAGCAGGCTGTATGAATAGATCCTCCCTCCCCTCTCCTGGGCAGGTTGAGTTCCCTTTTGAAATTCAAATGGGACCCTGATGACTGAGTTCACCTCACTGAAATGGTTTACAAGCCTCTTCTAGACCAGCCTGTCCTTCCAGGGGTACCTAAATAGGCTTGTGGAAATTATTTAGCACTACCCATTGCCTGACTTCCTTAGGGGAGTTGAAGTTTTGATAGTCCTCAGTGCAGCACTATAAAATTGGCTGAGTCCACTCTCTCTCAAGCTAAACCTCTATATCCCAGGATGGTTAGGTAAATCTGGCTTTCTCAGCAGATTCGCCCCTCCCCTTAGCCTGGTGCCACTTCAAGCTGGCTGTTGTGCTCTCCAAAGCTCTAAGGGGTCCAGGCAACCAAACCTGCAGAAAGGAAACCCCTTTCCACCCTTTCCCAGAACTCTCCCACTCTCAGAGAATGCTCCCTCTCGATGGGTTGCCAGCAGGAGTTGGGGCTCACCCTAGCCCTTTGCCCTTAGGGTGGGGCTTAGCTGTCCACGTCTGCATCAGTGATTTCCAGCTCAGGGTGAAAATTCATGGTTTTATTTTGAGCAATCTATCTCACTGTCTAGCTCCCTCCAGATCGATGTCCCAAAGGCTTTTGTTCTGTGGGCTCCCGGAACAGCTCCCTTGGGCAGGATCCTGTCCTCAATCAGCTGTTATAATAGTCCAAATGCATGCACAAACTACAAGTTATCTTAATAATGCATGTCCACTTTCATGTTTTACTGGATCTGATATTTGTCTCTTTCTTCAATTCAGCTTTTGTGGAGTCCTCTAACATTATCCAGTGTATCAGGGGAAGATTTTTCAGGATTTGGCTTCCATCGCTGTGTTGATAATGTCATTCTTCCATGGGAGGTGGTGGGGAGCTCAGGTCTGTGGGAGCCATCACTGGTTCAGCCTCCCCCTCCTCTCATTGTAGGTTTGATTTTGCATTTCCCTAATAGATTTTTATGTTGAGCATCACTTCATATGAATTTTATATTTTTCTCTATTTCTCTTTTGTAGCATTCATATTTTTAAAATTTTTTAATTTTAATTTTTAGAGAAGCTTTCGATTACATAAATGTTACATGAAAAACATAGGGAGTCTTATATACCCCACACCCTCTCCCTCTCCCACTTTCCCACATTAAAAACAAACTCCATTAGTGTGGTATATTTGCTAAAATTGATGAAAACATATTGTAGCAGTGCTAATAACTGTGGACTATAGTTTACATGATAGTTCACACTCTATACTACATGTCCCCAAAATACCCCCATATTACACCTATTCTTCCTTCTCCCTCCACTCAAAACCTCTGGTGGTACTGACTTTATATCAATGATAAGAGATGTTCATTTGCCAAAATAACAATGTCAATAATAGAATAATAATTAGTTAATTTTAGTCCATTGTTCATTCCCCAATCTTTTGGATTTTGGGATGGTGATGCCCACTTTGTTTCTAATTGATAGGGACCCTAGGTCCCATGGGGCAGATGGATGGAACTATCTGGCTTGCAGTTGCAGACACTCTATGTTCCTTGGGATTGGCATTGTCCATCATCATCATCACTTTATTAGTTGTCCTGGACAAGTCAAATGAACTGGACAGTAAAAGTTACAACTCTCCTGAGGTCAAGGACTCCACTGGTACATGAAAAGACCAAATATTTAAGTCTCTAGGAAATATATTTAACAAGTATAGTGCTAATTATAGGCTCAAATAAAAGGGGCAGAAGAGCCATGTGTAGGGAAACTATAAATAAGTCTAAGTTTGTTACACTGGGGTACATAAATGCCAGAGTAAGGCCCAATGACAGAGTGCCAAATTCCTGAGATTGTCTGTATTGTTTATAGTGTCTGGATGTCTTTAGAGCCCTCAGGAGCCTTGCTGCTTGAAACTATGTTTACTGTGGTGGTCAATGAGAGCCTGCTGAGACATGCATGAGAATAAGCATAAGCTCTGGAATGCCCTCCCAACCTCACTCTGAAAACTCTTGGCCATAAAAACTCATTGGTCTTTAATATTTCCCCCTTTTGATCAAGGTCTTTTTCCAGATTCATTGCTATTTGGTGCTTGGTAATAATCCCTTGATGCCAGGGAGTCTTATCCCCAGTAGACATGTCCCACTCTTGGGGTAAGGTTTATATTCTGAGCTTGGCTTAGAGAGAGGTCATATCTGAGCAACAAGGAAGTGCTCAGGAGGTAAATCTTAGGCATTATATAATACTAAGCAAAGTTTCAATTTCACAAGAAAAGCTTCATAACTACAATCATCAATATCACGAGCCTGGCATAATGGCTTGTCTTCCTTCAATGGGCACTGTCCTTGTGCTTAGGGGATTCTTGCCATTTTATTAGAAAATGTAGCAGGAAACCTTAGGATGTGAATTCAATATTACTTCAGTTATTGTGTGGGGCTCCACCCATTGAGACAATGCCCCATGAATACTTGAACATATTCATATGTCTTAGAAGCATGTCACAGGTGTACTCTTCCCACACATCTCCCCATTCCCAACACCACACATCAGTGATCCCTCCCTGCCATGGTTGTGCACTTCTGTGATCCCTAATTCTCCAAAAATGAAGGCAAAAAAATAACCATATAAAATTAATAAGAAAATGATATAATAGTAGCTTTAAAAATAACAAATAAAATACAAAAAAAAAATAATTGAATTAATATAAAATTATTTAGAATTCTGTCTTTCATCATTGTAAGATCTGTTATTTTGTATGTTTGGTAACAATTTCTTCCGAATATTTCCCCAGTGTCTTATTTTTTTCCATTTTATCTTCAAAGAAGCTTTAGGTTACAGAAAATTGCATAGATTATATAGGGGATCCCCATATACCCCATGCATTCTCCCTTTTCCATTTCCCCTATTAATAACATTTTACATGCAGATGGTACATTTGTCACAACTGATGTACAAATATTGAAGAATTGCTATTAACCATGGTCAGAGATTTACATTATGGTTTACAGTTTGAACTGTACACTTTTACAGGTTTTGACATTAAAAATGGCCTTTATACATTATTGCAAGATCATGCAGAAAAATTCTAATGCCCTATGTACTTCTGTGCTATTCTTTTCTCCTGATCCCCTTGGAACTTCGGTAACCAATAAGTTTCAGTTTTTGAAGAATAAGATTCATAGTTATTAGCAATAATGAGGGTTTGACACATTGGTCCATTTTCTTTTATCGGGTACTATATATGTCCTTGAGGGATTCTTGTCCTTCTAATTGAGAACATAGCAGGACTCCCCAGGATGAGAGTTTAATATTTTCTTGTTTATTGTGTGGGTCTCCACCCACTGAGATAATGCACTGTGACAAGATAAACGGTTACATCTTCCATAGAAGCATGTCCCAGGTGTGCCTATACTGTATATCCCCCCAAAACTTATGAACTACACCAGTCACCCTCCCCTACCATATTTGCCAAAAGAACATTTGCATCATTATAGTTTTAACCACACAAGTACAAATCATTCATGTGCTCCTTCAAGCCCTCCCACCACTACCATGGATAGTCCAATCAAACCCCCTCACCCTACTCCCCCTCACAAGCCAGCACCACCAATCACAATCACATCACTGCATCTCTCTCACACCTATACACTCTCCAACCACACCCTTCCATCTTATCATAGATTTTGCCCTTATGGGAATTGTCTCACCAACCTCTACTCCCTTTCTGTCTTTTGTAAACCCATCTTCCAGACTCTAACTCTGTGAGTCTGCTCAATTTGCTTAAGTCATATCAGTGAGGTCATCTAATATTTATTCTTCAGTACCTGACTTAATTCACTTAACATAAGGTCTTCAAGATTCATACATGTTATCCCATGTGTTAATGCTGCATTCCTTCTTACAGCTAATATTCTATTTTATATATATACAACAGCTTGCTTATCCATTCATCTGCTGATGGACATTTGAGTTGCTTCCAACTTAAAAAAATTTTTTTTTTATTTTATTTACTCCTCTTTTTTATTATTATTATTATTTTTAAAGAAGCTTTAGATTACATATCATTATGTTGAAAATATAGGGGATTCCCATATAACTCCCCCTCCCCCTCCCACACTTTTCCCCATTAACAACATCTTTAATTAGTGTGGTTCATTTGTTACAATTGATGAACACATATTGAAGTATTAGTATTCTTTTTAAATACATAACTCCACAAAGTTTAAATGTACAATGTGATAGGTCACAAACACCCACATGACCACCCAAATCAAGATGCAGAACATTCCATTGGCTCAGAAACTTCCCCAGTGCCCTTTTCCAGTCAGTATCCCACTCCCCAGAGGCAACCATTGTTCTGATTTCTATCACTAGAGATTAGTTTTTTCTGTTCTTGAACTTCATATAAATAGAATCATACAGAGTGTACTCTTGTGTACGCTTCCAACTTTTGACAGGAGTGAATAATACTGCTATGAACATTGGTGTGCACAAATCTGTCTGTGTCCTTACCTTCAATTCTTCTGTGTATACACCCAGCTCTGGGAATGCTGGATCACATGGCAGTTATATAGTTAGCTTCCTGAAGAGCCACCAAACTGTCCTTCACAATGGCTACACCATTTTACATTCCCACCAGCAGTGGATAGGATTTCCTTTCATCCACATCTTATCCAACACGTGTAGTCCTCTGTTTTTCTAATGGCAACCAGTATAATGGGTGTAAGATGATAGCCCATTGTAGTTTTGATTTGTATTTCCATACTAGCTAGTGATTTTGAGCATCTCCTTGTGTTTTTTAGTCATTGGTTTTCTTCTTTGGAGAATCTCTTTTCAAATCTCTTGCCCTTTTTTAAAATTAGTTATTTGCTTTCTATTTTCAAGAGGGAGGATTTCTTTATAGATGCTCAATATTAATCCCTTATCCGTTAGATGGTTACCAAATATCTTCTCCCATTAGGTAGGCTGCCTTTTTATGTTCTTCACAAAATTCTTTTTTTTTTATTTATTTAATTTTGAAGAAGTTCCATTCATTTATTTTTTCTTTTGTTGCTCATGCTTTAGGTGTAAAGTTTTTAAAACCATTTCCTACTACGAGATATCATAGATGCTTTCCCACATTGTCTTCCAGGAGCTTTATGGTCTTGGCCTTTATATTTAGATCTTTGATCCATCTTGAGTTATTTTTTGTATAGAGTGTGAGGTGGTGATCCTCCCTCATTTTGCATAGGGATAGACAGGTCTCCAAGCAACATTTGTTAAAGAGAATGTTCTCTCCCAGTTGACTGAGCTTGGTGGACTTATCAAATATCAGTTGACCATACATGCAATAATCTGTATTAGAACTCTCAATTCTGTTCCAATAATCAGTGTGCCTATCCTTGTGCCAATACCGTGCAGTTTTGACCACTATAGCTTTGTACTTTAATTTAAAGTCAGGTAGTGTGATTCCTCCAATTTCATCTTTCTTTTTCAGTCTGTTCTTGGTTATTCAGTACCCCTTGCCCATCTATATAAATTTCAAAATTAGCTTTTCCAATTCTTTTAAAATGATGTAATTTTTTATTTGGATTTCACTAACTCTGTAGTTCAATTTGTGTATGACAACAATCTTGATGATATTTAGTCTTCCAATCCATGAAAAGGGAATATTCTTCCATTTGTTTAGGTCTTCTTTGATTTCTTTTAGCAATGTTGTTTTCTGCACACAAGTCCTTTGCATCTTTAGTTAAATTTATTCCTAGGCATGTGATACTTTTGTGATTGTAAATAGAATATTTTTCTTGGTTTACTCCACAAATTTCTCATTATTGGTGTATAGAAATGCTTTTGAGTTTTGCATGTTGATCTTATATCCTGTCACTTTACTGAACTCATTTATAAGCTCTAGAAATTATGTTGTAGGTTTCTCAGGGCTCTCTATGTATGGAATCATGCCATCTGCAAATAGTGAAATTTTTGCTACTTCCTTTCCAGTTTGGATGACTTATATAAATTTATCTTGCCTAAGTACTTGAGCAAGTACTTCTAACACAATGTTAAGAGTGGTGACTGTGGGCATCATTGTCTTGTTCAGGATCTTAGAGGAAAAACCATTAGCATTTCAGCATTGAATACGTTAGCTGTGCGTTTTTCATAATACCCTTTATCATTTTGAGGAAGTTTCCTTCCATTCCTATCTTCTGAAGTGTTTTTATCAAGAAAGTGCTCTATTCATCTAACTTATCCATCTTGTTGGTATACAATTTTTCAAAGTGTTTTCTTATGACACTCTTTCTTTCTGTGGTATCGGTGATATATGCTTCCTCATTTCTTATTTTATGAATTTGCATCCTCTCAATTTTATTCTTTGTTAGGCTAGCTATGGATTTGTCAATTTTATTAATCCTCTCAAAAAAAAAAGCTTTTGTTTTGTTATTTTTTTCTAGTGCTTTCTTATTTTCAATTTAATTTAGCTCTGTCCTAATCTTTGTTATTTCCTTTTTCTAATTCCTATAGCATTAGTTTGTGGTTCATTTTTACTTCCTCCTGGTATGCAAATGGGTCTATGATTTTAGCTCATTCTTCTTTTTTTTTAAATATAGACAGTTATGGCTATGAATTTCCCTCTCAGCACTGCTTTTGCTGCATCTCATAGGTTTTGATATGTTATGTTATCATTTTCATTCTTTCCAAGATAGATACCAATTTCTTTTTACAATTTTCTCCTTGACACCCTGATTGTCTAAGACTGTGTTGTTAACTTCCACATCTTTGTGCCTAATATGCTTCTCTGACTCTTACTGATTTAACAGCTTCATTCCATTATGGTCAGAGAAATTAATTTGTATAATTTCAATCTTTCTGAATACATTGAGTGTTGTTCTGTGGCCAAGCATGTGATCTATCTTGGAGAATGACCCATGTGTGTTTGAGATGAATGTATATCCCACTGTATTTGGGCGTAATATTCTGTACATGTCTATTACATCTAGATCATTTAACCTATTATTCAATGCCTTTGCTTCTTTACTGACCCTCTGTTTAGCTGTTATGTCTAATGGTGATAATAGTGTATTAAAGCCCCCCACTATAATTTTAGAGGAATCTATTTTTCCACTTACCTGTTCCAATATTTTCCTCATGTATGTTGAGGTGCCCTGGTTAGATGCATAAATATTTATGATTAATTTTTCTTCTTGGTAACTTACCACTTTTATTAATATATAGTGTCATTCTTTTTTCTTACAATAGATTTGCATTTAAAGTCTATTTTGCCCAATATTAATATAGCTACTCATGCCCATTTTTGGTTATTATTTGCATGTAAAATCATTTTCCAACCATTCATTTTCAACCTCTTTGTGTCCCACAGTCTAAGGTGAGTCTCTTGTAGACAGCATATAGATAGGTAATATTTCCTTATCCATTCTGCTTTACTGTACCTTTTGATTGGAAAGTTTAGTCCATTAACATACAAATAATATTACTGTCAAGGTACTGATTAAATTAGCCATATTTTCTTTAGGTTTATGTATGTCATATGTTGTTTTTATTTCTCTTTTTATCTTTTTAGTAATTCTTACCAATAATCTTCCTACACTGTCCTCCAACCATCTCTTTATTGTTTATTCTTTCACCTTACAGAACTCAATATAGTATTTCTTTTTTTAAATAATATACCTTTAAAAAAAAATCTTAGATTACAAAAATTTTATATAAAAATTATGTGGATTCCCATATGCCCTGCTCCCTACTCCTCACACATTTTCTAACATTGGCAACATCCATCATTAGTGTTGTACATTTGTTACAATTGAAGAACACATTTTGGAACATTGCTACTAAGCATGGATTATAGTTTACATTGTAGTTTACACACTCTTTCACACAATTTTGTAAGTTATGAAGAGATATATATAATGGCCTGTATTTGTCATTGCAATGACACTCAAGACAATTCCCAATCCTGAAATTGTCCCCATGTTACAGCTATATACCGTTTCCCTCTGCTCAGAACCTCCAGTGACCACTGCCTCCACATCAATGATAAAAGTTCTTCCATTGCTAGAATAACAATAAGTCTATATAGAATAACAATAAGTCTAATCTAGTCCATTGTTCATTCTCCAATCCTGAGGATTCTTGGATGGTGATGCCCACTCCAACTATAGTTAAGAGGGAGCTTAGATCCCATGGGGTAGATGGATGGAACTATCTTGCTTGCATTTGCAGAATCTCTCTGTTCCTTGGGATGGTTGTTATCAATTATCATCTCCTTTTTAGTTGTCCTGGGTGAGTCCAGTGAACTGTAGAGGAGGTTTTTGCAATGTTGTTGAGATTCAGGGCCCAACTAGCACATGGAAAGTGCAAAGATTTAAGTGTCTTGAACATACTCCTATCCTCTCTGGTACTAAATATAGGTTCAAATAGAAGGGGAAGAAGAGGCATGTGTTAGGGAAACCACAGCTGTGTCCAACTCTGTCACAATGGGGAGCATAAAATTCAAAGTAGTGCTCATTTTCAGGGTGCCAAACACCTGAGCTGTCTGCTCTGCCATTGTGCCTGGGTATCTCAAGAGCCCTCAGGGGTCCTGCTCTTTGAGGCAATATTTACTTTGACGGTCAATGAAATCCTACTGAGGCATACATAAGCTTAACATCTGGGATGACCTCCCAACTCACTTTGAAGTCTCTTAGTCATATAAATTCATTTGTCTCTTTACACTTTCCCCCTTTTGGTCAAGGTTGTTTTCCAGTTGCTTTGTTGGTTGGTGTTTGGTACTAATCCCTTGGTGCCAGGGAGGCTCATCCCCAAGAGTCATGTACCATGCTGGGGGGAAGGTAATGCATTTATGGGCTAAGTTTTGCTTAGAAAGAGACCACATTTGAGCAACAAGGAGGCTCTCAGGAGGTAACTCTTAGGCACCCTATAATACCAGGTTAAGTTTCAATTTCAAAGGAAATGTTCATAAGTACATTCATCACTATTAAGGACCTGTCAATTTTCCATCCTCCTTCACTAATCACTGCCTCTGTACTCAGGGAATTCTTGCTGTCACATTAGAGAATGTGGCAGAGCTCCCTAGGATAGGAATTCAATATTCTCTGGATTATTGTGTGACTCTCCACCCACTGTGACAATGCTCCATGAACACTTGAACACATTCATATGCCCTATAAGAATGCACAGGTGAACCTCCTCCCATCCATCCCCCATCTTTGAAAATTGAGCATCCATGATCCTCCCCTGCCTGAGTTATAACCCTTCTGTGATCCAAAACTTCTTCAATATTGAAGCCAACAAAATAGCCAAATATCATTAATAGGAAAATGATATAATAATGATAGTTTTAAAATAATGAATAAAATATAAGAAAATTTTTTAAAATTTTGAAATAATACAAATATAATAAAAAAATATAAAATTTAAAAATAAAATTAAAAAAATTGACATTATGTCTTCAATCACTGTAAGATCTGTTGTCTTGTATGTGTAGTGACATTTTCTTCTGTTTATTCCCCCAGTGTCTTATTTTTTTTCATTTTGTCTCCAAAGAAGACTTAGTTTACAGGAAAGTCACATACAGAATATATGTGATTCCCATATACCCATCATCCTCCCTTTTCCCCTTCCCCTATTCATATCCTTTTACATGTGGATGGTATTCTTGTTACAATTGATATACAAATATTGAAACATTGCTATTAACCATGGTGAATGATTTATGTAAGCGTTATGGGCGTAAGATGATATCTGATTGTAGTTTTGATTTGCATTTCCCTAATACCTAGTGATGTTGAGTATCTTTTCATGTGCTTTTTAGTCATTTGGATTTATTCTTTGGAGAAGTGTCTCTTCAAATCAATTGTACAATTTTAAATGGGTTGTTTGTCTTTTTATTTTCAAACTATAGAATTTCTTTTTACATGCTGGATATTAGGCCCCTATCAGGCATATGGTTACCAAATATTTTCTCCCATTGAGTAGGCTGCCATTTAACTATCTTGACAATCTCCTTTGACATGCAAAAGTTTTTAATTTTGAGGACATCCTATTTATCCATTTTTTTTCTTTCATTGCTCATGCTTTGTGTTTAAAGATCATGAAACCATTTTCTAATACAAGATTCTGTAGAAGCTTCCTTACATTATCTTCCAATGTCACTCAATAGGCTTAGGGAATTTTCACCCATTATTTCCACCTACACTCATTTTGTCCCGTCCCTTCTCTTCTCCCTCTACAATGCCTATAATGCATCTGTTTGTGTGTTTTATGTTGTCATTCAAATCTCTAAGTCCCTGCTGGATTTGTTTTATCTATTTGTTATACTATGTGATTTTAGATGTACTGTCTTCCATATCTCTGATTCTTTCCTCTCCCTGTTCAAATCTGCTGTTACATGCCTCCAGTGTATTTTTGATTTCTTTCATTGTGCCATTCAGCACCATCATATATATATATATATATTAAATTAAAAAACCCAACAGATAAAAAAACCTAAAACAAAAAAGTCTCAGTCTGTGTGTTCCTTTTCATAACGTGTTGGCCTGGTGCCTGATAACAGGTTGGACCACTCTCTATATCCTTTGTCTTAGGAGGTACCAGGAATAAAACCAAGGACCTTGTATATGCAAGGCAGGAGTTCCTACACTGAGCTACACCTGCTCCACAAGTTAAGTAGCTTGTCAAAACTTATCTGTCTCTTCCCACCCACCTTCCTTCAGGTCAGTTGGGATTCTAACCATTTGCCAGAGCCAGGTTGGTTAGGAGCCTGTCTCTGCCCCCTCCATGATCTAGTCCTCTCTCTCTCCGGGTGGCTGGGTGTGACAGCCTGCCTGATCAAATACCCTCTTTCCTCTCCCTGAGGCTGCTTCAGGACTGCCTGTGGTCTCCCTTGAAATTCGAGGGTACTCAGTTGTCCAAACTCCCTGAAAAGAAACCCCTCCCAACCTCCACCAGAACCAGGCTATGTTCCTTCCCCCTCAGTTCCTACAGTGAGCCAGGGGGTTTAATGAGGTTATTTGCCTTGAGGGTGGGGTATATGTGCCATTCTCAGCCACAAAGGGCAAGTAAATCATGGTTTTCTTTGGCCTCTGTCTCTCTGTCTTGCTCCTTCCTGGATGAAGAGCAGCACTTTCCTGTTCTTCAGATTACCAAAAACCCTCAGGTAGGTTTTTGCCCTTTGTCCATGTTCTTTGTGAGACAGTTGAGCTCTGCCTACCTACTTGGACGCCATCTTCCTGGAACTTTCATATGTATTTTAGCCATTAGTATTTGCTCTTTGGAAAAGTTTCTATTCAAATCTCTCACCCACTTTTTAAATGATTTGTACGTCTTCTTATTTATTAGATGTAGGATTTCTTTATACATGCTGGATAATCAAACATCATCAGAGAAATAGTTCCCAAATATTTTCTTCCATTGAGTAGGTTTGCTTTTTACTTTCTTTTTAAAAAGTATACTCCTTATAATTGTTGAACATTTCATGTGACGGATTATATAACAGGTGCTAAATTGTATTATAAGCATTACACTCCTTGTTGTTTTGGTATCAAGCAAAACAGAGTACTGTCCAGAGTTTTATTTCACATGAACCCTGTATTCCACTTGTTTGAAGAGGAGAATAGGAATTTCTGGATGAATGACAAAGGCTGTGTAAGTGTTTTGGAGATCAAATGAACCCAGTGAAAATAAGTTCCTCTATCTTAGATCTTGGATAAAAATTATTTCCACGGACTGGAGAGTCTTTAGGGGGTTAGATCTATGTAAGCAAGAAGACTTCATGGAGAATGAATAATGGAAACTATTCATCTGTTTTAGAACCTTGTCTCTTGGGACTAGACAGACAGCAGGAAATTTTTTTTCTGTTCAGTCTAGTTTCCCAAAGGGATATTATGAACCAGCATTTGGAATAATAAGATGCAAATATGCTTAAGGAACCACTATGAGGAAGCTGTAAATACCTCCTCTGTGGCTGTCCCTCAGTTTGTGCATGCTTGGGATATATGGGACTTTGGGGTTTCTGTGAGGTCCCAGCTCTGGTGTGGGTACAGATGTCTGACTCTTTCCTGCTGTCTTGTCTGGAGACAGAGCTTCATTCTCCATCATCAAAGATTCCAAGAAGAATTCAGACTTCCACCTGGAGTCCTTCCTCTCTGAGAAAACTTCCAATTGAATCCAGAGCCAGGTAGGTACTGCAGGAAGGGGTCAGGTTGAATGGAAGCTGAGAGCTTTTATTTGAGGTAATCTGAGAGCTAATTTAGTCTAGTCCAGGACTGAGAGATCTCCTTGATTGCTTATCTAATTAATGAATTTTATATTTACTATATTTTTAAAAATATAATAAATATATTTATTACATATTATAAATATATATGTAATTCATTGTTAATAAGTAATAGGAATGAAAGCCAAGTTAGAGTAAGAAATTTGATGGTTAAAGTGGATCAGGAAAAGCAAATCTGTTTAAGGAGTTTGGCAGTTAAGGAAAGTAGGGAATACTGGTGGATGGAGGTATGTGAAGTGAGAGCATCTTTAAAAAAAACTTCAAGACAAGATACATTTGAGCATGCTTGTGTATTGATGGGAAAATTCCAGTCCAAATCAGGTAGATATTATACTGAAACATCAGTATATGAGACACACTTTTTCACTTTGGTTACTCACATGAACTATGATAATTTTTTAATTGTTGGAAAGGGTATACTAAAACTTGTACTTGACAATTATCCCTTTATTGGTGAAGTTAAATATATGTTGTTTTATTAGCTATTAATTTTCCCCATTGCAAATTGTTTGTTCAGGTTTTTGGCTTTTTATGCTTGGATCTGACTTTTTATTCTATTTATTATATTCTCTCAAGAAAATAACTGCAGGTTTTTCACCAATTTTGGTGTTCACAATTTAGTTATTTTATATCTGTATAGATATATTTGAGGAATGTTTGAAAGGCAATATAAATTGTGTTGTGCAATCTATCACTGTTAAATGTTTCTCCATTGCTTTTTTTTTAAAATAAAATTTATTCTTTATTTTTTATTTTTCTATGATTTAGTAAAAAATATATTCCTTTTAGTGACATTACAATGTGATTTCAATATCATAGTTTTTTTTAACATACTAATTTATTGATACATATTCATAAAGCATAAACCCATTTAAAGTGTACAATCAATGGCATTTGGTATAATTACATAGTTGTGCATTCATCACTCCAATCATTCCCAGAGTATTTTAATTATTCCAGTAATAATAAATAAATAAATAAAAACAACCAAACAAATGAAACGCATTACCTGTCAGTCTCTCTGTGCTTCCCCAGCTGTACATAGCTGCTATTCTGTTTCCTTCTCTGAAGTTTATTTGTATTTATACTTTGGAAAAGCAGTCTTTTATATGCAATATCAGCAATATTTGTATTTTACATGAGGTTTCTCAGTGTGACAGAGTCCCATATTACATTTCTTACCTTTTAGTAAATAAATGTGCTTAGGCTTTTCTTTTCCACAATTGTCATACTTATATCTCTGCTTGTCACAAACACCATGATGTGCACTCACCAGTTCCTTTCATTTCCAAAGATTTACAAACAACCTTTTAATCAATTCTGCATAGTTTAACCATCAACTTTCCATTTTCTACCATTATTCTATTTACTGATGAATGATATTCTAATTATTAATTTCGTGAGTTTGCAAAATATAGTTAGTTCATAATAACACAATCATACAGTATTAATCCTTTTGTGTCTGGCTTGCTTCATGCAACATACTGTCCTACAGGTTCATCCATGTTGTCAAATGCTTCATGACTTTATTTCTTCTTACCACTGCATAATATTCCATCATTTGTATGTACCACAATTTATTCATCCATTGATCAGTTAATGGACACCTGTGTTTTTTCCAACTTTTTGATATTATGATGCCATGAATAATGCCACTATGAACCCAGTGTGCAGATATCTCTTTGTGTCACTGTTCTCAGTTCTTCTGGGTATATATAAACATTGCAATGGTATGGCTGGATCCCATGGAAAGTTTGTTTTCAAGTTTCTTAAGAATCACTAAACTGTCCTCCATAGTGGCGTGGCTGTACCATTCTACATTCCCACCAACAGTGAATAAACATTCCTATCTCTCCACATTCTCTCCAACATTCACATTTTTTCCAGCTTTTTAATACTGGCCAGTCTAATAGGTGTGAAAAGAGATCTCATTGTAGTTTTGATTTCCATTTCCCTAATCAGTAGTGATGTTGAACTTTTTTTCATGTATTTCTTCACCATTTTTATTTCTTCTTTGGACAATTGTTTTTTCAAGTCTTTTGCCCAGTTTTCAATGACGTCATTTCTCTTCTAAAAGTTGAGTTTTATGATCTCTTTAAAGAAAGAGGAAGAGAAAATATTAATAATAATAAAAATATGGAAAAGGAACTGTAAGAGATCTAGGGGGAAAATGTGTCCTGAGTGAAAAATCATAAAAAATAAGTAGGAATAAGAATAAAAACTGGAATAAAAATGGAAACAGGAAAAAATAGAATGAAATTAAAAACCAAAAAAATGAGTAAAGAAAGAAAATGAAGACCAAACAAGAGAAGGTAAACAAAAGAAAAACAATGGAAGAGGAAATAATGAAAGAAAGAAAAGAAATAATCTAAGCTAAGGGAAAAAAAGGAAAAGAAAAGCAGTGCCAGAATAAAAAAACAGGCTTCCTTCTCATGCCACTAGCAAACATCTCATGCTACCAGTGCTCACCAATTAATTACCTTGCCACTCACCTTCCACAGGTAAGGTACCCAGGTGTAGAGAAAAAAATAAAGAATAGAAATAGTAATCATTACAGTGCATAATAAACATCACTGAATTATATACTTGCAAGAGGTTAAAGTGGGAAAATTAATGTTGTATACATGTTAACAGAATAATTTTTAAAAAAATTTCTGTCCAGAATTTTCAAAGAAGTCAGGAAGTGGCAAGTTGGTAGCAGAGTAAGGAAGTCCAAGAGTCAGCTCATCCTGCACTGCAATTAGTAATCCACCCAGAGCTACCTAAGCACCTGTTTCGAGGCCCCAGGAGACCAGAAGAGCATCCTGTATTATTCTTGAAGGAATAGAAGAATGAGACTGCCCATCTGCAGTCAAATTCATGAGTAGAGCATTCCACGCCATGGAAGCAATCACCCATGATCCACTGGCAGCTCAAGTAACTTCTGGAGCTATTCTGTGGGTGGAGTTTGGAAGCTCCATTTCCAAAAAAACAGGGGAGCAAGAGACAATTAACCAGTTTTGATTACTCCCATGTATACTTTTTTCTGTTGCTTTGTTTGCTTCTCTGTTTTTGACTCATGCTGCAATGATTACTTACTATTTTTTTACAGCAATAATTGTCACTTAACAAATCCTTCTAACTTTGTCTGCGTAAGAAGTGTAATGTTAGTTGGGAGTCACATGAATTTTAGGGCCAATTTGTTAATTTCTCCATAAAAAAGCTGCTGGGAAATTTATTCAGGTGTCACTTAATAAATATAACTGACATCTTTATAATATTGAGTCTTCCAATCCATAAATAGGGCCAACTGTCCAAGATTTTAGGATTTTAAAATCTCTCAATGAAATTTTTAATTTTCTCTACAATGTCTGGTATATCTGTATTACAGATCTGTATGTAGATAGATTGATATAATATGCATATAATTTCATGCTTTTAACAATTGTTACCTTTAAATTTTTACTTTGTATCTTGTGTTCCTGGTTTATGTTTGATATGTTTTGATTTGATCCAATGAATTGCTTTTTCAATCCTTATTCCAGCATATTTTCATATTATCTATGTAGAGTTTTTTCTTCCACATTAGGAATTGTATATGCAGCTATTTGCTGTTCTTTTACTTTATTCTGAACTCTCATGCATTTCATTTTCCTTTCCTTGCCTCACACAGTTGTTTCTGAAATGAGGTGACAGCTGTTTTTTTTTTGTTGTTGTTGTTGTTGTTTTGTCTGGTTCCATACAAAGCATGCTTACTTATATCAGGGATGTATTAAATTCTCTGAAGTTTGGAAAAAGATCATTTATTTTTAGTATTACTTTCTTCAGAGTAAGTTTTTTTTTTTTAGGCAAGATATAGGTGTGCTATAAATAGGGAAATGGAAGCTTAATTTGAAACTCTATCTTCTAGACTGGAGGTTGAAAAATCATTGTTTGTCTTGTAATTCCCCAATTTAAACCTTTTAACTGCCTTAAAATGAGGGTATTAAATAATTCAATTAACAAAGTAAAGAAGAAGTCCTTGAATATTATGGAAATATCTTTTCTAAATTATGATGAAAACAAATTAAACAATTATAATTTTTTTCAGAACTCCGCAGCCAAAGTCTTAGAATTTTATTAAATAAAAGAGGTTTTAGCCTCCAGTGAAGAAAGTAAAAAGAATATTTCTTGAATTAATGGTAATGGTTTTAATTTTATTTAGCTTGGGTTTACCCTTCCTAGTTATAGGATACTAATAAAATAAATTAACATTATATATATTAAATCATTAAGATAAAAATTTTAAGTTTGTGCTTAATGAAATTAAGTTAAAGAATAAAATGCATATCTATCCTAAAGTGAAATGACTAGATTTTAAAGAACAGAATGAGGAATACAAGGCAAAACTTAAATGAATAAAATAAATTTCTTTGGTGTCTAATTGTAATTTAATAAGCTTATTTAAAGGTAAACGGCCTAACTGATGTGGCTATAGTTTATTATAGGAAAGTTGTAAAAGCATTTTCTAAATTGAAGTATTTAATGTCTAATTACAGAAAGCCATTATTAAATAGAAGTCTTTGCTAATTTTTTTTCAATACAAATGAATTTTTTATTGTAAGAGAAATATTTTGTGCTTCTCTAGAAGTGATCCTATAATATTTCTCCTTTAAATTCTGTCATGGATTACTATAATTAATTTTCTAATTTTAAACAAGATGTATTTCTGAGATAAATATAACTTGGCCAATGTATTATATCTCTTTTATAGCAACAATATTTTTGTAGAATTTTTACTTACATGCTACCTTATTTAAAATACCTAATTTAATGATAATGACCTCATCTAACAATCTTTTTACAGCTTCCTCTCCTGCTTTGCTAATTTGTAATGTGGACATTATGTGCCCAAATACAACAGTCATGCTAATTCCTCCCCTCAGTGCTTTGTTGAAGTGGATCTCTCATAGCTGCTTAATTCATATAGTATCCTAAAACAATTCAAGTGAGCATTTAAGTAGACATTTCTGCCTTTTTTGGTCCACCTAATCTCATTCATATTTGCCAAATTTAGATCTTCTCTTTAAGAATTCACTTTATTTTTCTGCTTTAAAATATCATGATTAAGTATGCAGAATTTTAATCACCTGTATCTCATTTCAAAAGAATGATTCCCATATTCCCTTAGTAATAGTGATTTTGTAATATATTTCCCTCCCTTTCTCTGTTTTCTTATTGTTTCCATGTATTGATACTATCAAGTCAGTCCTTGATATCCCCTGTGGGGATATCAGTGTTGGCTCTATTTTGTCTTTAATTCTGCAATTGAGTCTAAATTCTAAACACTTTATTACTTAGTGCAGACATTTGTAGGCAGGTAAAAATACAATGAGAGCAATTTGAATTGAAATATCAAATTATAACCAACCCATATTCTCTTCCAGGGCATCAGGACTATGCCTTGAAGTTCTCTCTAATACATATGTACCTGTTAAGATACTCATCCATAGTCATCTCCTCCATATGATATCATTATTTGTTTTTAGCTAACAATCATTCTAAAATAATTCAAAATAATTTTAAAATATGGAAAATATTTTCCCAAAAAAATGTGTGAGTTACATAAATGCATAGATTTGAAAATTAGGACACAGATGCATAGCTCTTTATCATGTATGTAAAAGCAAAAGGTTATACAGAAAAAAATTTGGATATTCAATTGTTATATAATAAAACTTAAGAACATATATCAAATATGAATTAAACTTCCTTCCATTATTTTTCAGAATTTTTTAATCAAGAAAATCTTGCTTGGAAGTTCAAAATATTTGCAGAACATTCTGCGTAAAGCAGTTTTAATTTCTGTGTTCCGCAGGCTGTAGATGTCTATGAATGGGGGCACCATGCAGTAGAACACGGCTATGAAAAGGCTACTGAGAGATGCTTTATGTTCAACAGGACCAAAGAGAGCAATTAACCCAGAAACTAAAAAGAAAATGAGAATTATCAACTGTGGGGTACAGGTAGATAGGGCTTTCTTACGGGCTTCCACAGAACACATACTAAGCACCATTGAAAATATATCAATATAGGACTTAAGCAAAAAAGCAGAACATACTGCATGAATACAAGCACTTAGAGCTAAGACAATAAATTCAGAAAACTGAACGTCTGTAGAGGAGATCCTCAAACTTTGAGGTATGTCACAGAAATATTGATGGATCACATTGGATTTTGTAAAGGGAAGCCTGAACATGCCACCTGTGTGGATGGCAGAATAGATCAATCCAATTGCCCATGCGCCACCAGCTACCTGTTTGCACAGATGCCGGGTGATAATGAGCCCATAGTGCAGAGGGTGGCAAATGGCAACAAAGCGATCATAGGATATCACCACAGGAAGGCCAACACTGTGAATACAAGATAAACAGAAAAATCTGAGTAGCACATGTTGGGAGAGAAATTAATTTGCTACCTGTCAGAGAATTCACAATCATTTTGGGAACAGTAACTGAAATGCAGCAAAGATCAATAAGAGATAAATTGCCTAGAATGAACTACATTGGAGTGTGCAGTTTTGGTTCTGTCGCAATGACAGTAACAGAAGATTCCCAGTCAAGGCTCCCATATAAATTACTAAGAACAGCAGACCTTGCATGATTTGGAGCTCTCATGAGGCTAAGATATCCATGAGGAGGAATTCCTAAAATATAATGAGATTTTCCATTTCTCATATGTTGCCATTTCCCTGTATTCAAAATATAAAATAGGAATATACTAAAATAAAATAGAGACCATAAACATCAATAACAAATAAAATTCCATGATTCGTATCCACATATGGCTTCTCCTGAGAAATTCAGTTTAGAGGAAATAGACAAAAGTATTTTGAAATCAATGAATTCACACACTTTTCCCTGTTCACTTTCTTTTCTAAGTCTGCTCTTATATGTTAATTTCAACATTTATAGGATCAGATAATCTAAGATATCAAATTATTTAAAATGAAATCAAGTCCCAGAAACCTTTCAGTTATGAGTCCTATTTACAATATTTTAGAAAACTCTCTTTTCAAACTCTGCCAGGAGACAGCCAATAATTATTTTCCCATTTTATTCATTAAGAAATTTAGTTCCTGATATGCTGTGTAAGAGACACTCTGTCACAGCCCTTTTGTTTGATCACTGAAGAACTATTCTCTTCTTGTACCAGGTGACTAGGATGATTGCTATCTCTCAGTCTTTTGCCAGCTGAATAAACACTCATTTCTGTAACACAGTTAATGACTGTCTCTAATGTTCTTCTCAGAATGGATTTAATCCAAAAGACACTAAATCATTTATGCCTCATCATTCTTTCTTGCTTCCTTTAAGCTGTTTGATCCTTTAATTACTTTCCATAATCCTTTGCAGCCATGCCCACCAAAATAGATTCTCTTGAGATCTAATTGATTCCAATTTTCCACTGGAGTGTGTACTGGTGTTCCCTTGCTGTCTCTCTGCTTTACCTTCTTATCTGCACCCAGGATCTCACAAAAACATCCCAGCTGTTATTGCTCTTCCTCAAAACATCCTTGCTCCATCAGATATGAATTCCAATATTTGAAGAAGGACTACATATCTGTCCAGATAGAATGCCTAAATGAGTTTCTAGATTTTACAGAAAACTACTTATTCTAAGTAACTCTGGTAATCACAACTCTTTTACTTGAGTTTGTCTTGAAGCAGAACAAATAATAAAGAAATCCTATTTGTCTTAATTATATTTTAAATTCTAAAACTAATTATCTTGAGGGATGTCAAAAGAGAATTATTTAATTTTATACTGGGAAAAATTAAATAGACACAAATAACTATAAAATGTTAAAATATATTTTAACATTCAATATATAAATTTATATATTTATATTATATACACTCATATTTTATATTTCATTCATTTATAATTACTAAGTAACATACAATTTGACAAGCATATTATGTGGGTAATAATGCTAATGGTGTTGATTTACTCTCACTAATTATATTCATATGAATTTGTAGGATTTTTGCAAAATACTCATGTAAATTATTTTACTATAATAATCATTTCATTATGCATATTTATTCTTTCCTCAAATTTATGAGGAAGTTAAAAATTTTTAGCAGAGATTTTAAAATAGCAAAACCTATACTCAATAATTACTTGTATATTATTTTCCTAAGGGATAGTTATTGGACATAAACCAAATTTCAGATTATCTTTTAATTTTATCAAATCACATATGCTTATTGATCCTTAGAAGTCTCATTTGTACCCTTTACCTCTTCATATTGCATCTTTCTATTTACTCTATAAAATTCTCAAGTTTCTCTATGCTAAATTTAGCATTTATCTTCTATTTCAGAATGCATCATGATAGCCTTAGGCATAAGAGAGAGAGATAATCCATGGTTTATCCCTGTTCCTTATTACCTCAAGGATATTTTGAAAATATTACTTCACAATTTTTAAATGTGGAAAAAATGAGTGGAATGTCTATTCCTCACCAATTGTTAAACACGTGAAATATAAGAGTATATTAAAAAATCTATTTAGAGCATATCCCATTCTTTGAATATAAGAAATTGTTCATAGTAAAATTTTCACTGGCTATTTCCACAAATTCATTCATATTTGAAAGACTATTTTGCTTATGAGGATTGATTTCTATGAAATGCTATAATACATTGTTGTCTCTGAATTTCTTAACTATCCTTTGCAACCTAGTTCAAGTCATATTTAATACCTAGTGTTTGCAGCAGTTTGATTTCTTGGTAATTTCTCTAGCATTCTATTTCAGTATTTGGAATACAGCCTACATAGCACATACATGTTATCAGGTGCCATTTAAAAAACTAATCACGTATAATAAACCAGAATTAGAAACTTTCAGATTCTTTATGAGTATCAATTTATAATATGGGACAGAAATAATTAAGTATGCTAAGGATCCTGGACATCTCAGAGCTAAGTCAATGCACTTTCTATTAGCCATTTTAAAGAAACTCGTGAATTAAAGGATACATATATACTTGAAAATGAGGAAACATTTTTATCATCTCTAATATAAATATTTCTTTTGTACAATTGCAGTGGTTTTAGAAAATCTGTGATCTTGCTTCATTCTTCCCTGAATAAATTTCGTGGAGCCACTTCTCTGGGAATTTCACATTTACCCATAATCACTGAAACAACTGTGCTTCTAGATTCTTTATAAACACAGTTATTATTTAGGGTAAATACTTATGGGTCGTATCTCTCAGGAGCCTGGGGAATGGATGATTTAACCATCCAGAGAAGCCAATTTTCTTTCAACTCCTGATTGTTGAGGAATTATTCACTCTGCTCTTGAGATTAAAGTTATAATAGTACTTACAAGCAATAAAATTAGTAATTTTTTTATTGTTAATCTTAACAAAAGAAATGTATTCCCAAACATTTCATCATCACTGGTGATTCAGTACATATCCAGGTTTATGTCAGATCATAAATATAATTTAATATTACAATATATACATAAAATCATACAGCTCCAATAAAATTACATTTTAAGTGTTTAGAATAGCATTATGGCATGAAGGAAAGTCATATACTGTTTAAATTATCAACAGGAAAAACAAACAAAACTGATGAGTAGTTATTAAGTTAAAGAAAATTGGGATGCATTTTAGAATGAATTATTAAAATAAAGCAAATAAAAGGGTTTGTGACACGTAGTGAGAGTCATACCAAAAGTTCTTGAAAGAGATTTTTGGACATGGTATATAATAACAATTTTAAGTACTCTCTGAGTCTGAGTTGCTACCCTCACAAGTAGGTTGTAGGAAAGTAACTCATGTGTCCTTATTATGAAAATGCTTACTTATTGCTTTCAATCAGGAGAGTATCAGAATATGGGAGAGACTAGAAGTACTAAGGAAGGTCTTAGAAATGAAGG
This sequence comes from Tolypeutes matacus, assembly GCA_026826555.1. Lineage (NCBI taxonomy): Eukaryota > Metazoa > Chordata > Mammalia > Cingulata > Chlamyphoridae > Tolypeutes > Tolypeutes matacus. The sequence goes on along the minus strand of JAKSZT010032197.1, from coordinate 79,660 downwards.
CTCAAAAATAGAAATCTCCACATACTTTACAGCTTATCACCACAGATATGAAAGTCTGTAGGGACGGTGTGGTGAGTAGAGATAAGTTAAATCTATGAAAGCAGAAATCACCCTTGATTTAGTACAGGACATTTTGGGGTTAATCACAGCCAGGAAGCCTCAGAAAGGGTTTCGCAAAGCCCAGGCAGATTTTTACCAACTTTCATAATCATCCCATGTTCTTGGTCTTTATATGTGTATTTTGGGCAAAAAAAGCAAATATCTGAAGGATTGCTAGTTTATTAAATGTTGCCAAAATTCCCCAATATTGCAAGGATATTCAGAGTGAAACAAAATATATAGAAGAACTTGGCAGGTTTGCAATGTGGAAATGACTATGAGGGAAAACGATGGCCAGACATCTAATACAACCATACTAATATTTTCATGAAGTGTAGCACTCAGAAGATGGTAATGGAAGGAAAAATACATACAAAAATATATTAGGTGAGGTTCCTTGAAATGTGGCAGAATATAATTTAATGTAATTTTCATAAATCATCTGTTCTCATGTTGCTTGGTTTTAGGGACACTTTGTACTCTAGAAATGATTGAAATTCCTAAATAATGTATAATTCTCTTGTTTTTTTTTCTGTGAAAAATTATCATATTAGAAATTAACACTGGTATATGTATAAAATTATTTAAAATTTCAAAATAATAAATCATTATATTCTAATACATTTCAAAAATATGCCGTTTTCCAAAATCAAAATAAATTTTGGAGAAAGAGAAATAGTTTCATTCTTTTCAAACTCTGAAAAAAATATTGTATTACAAAGATACACGGTCAGAAAGAGTAAGAAATATTTGTTACCACTTTAAAATGTTTTCTAACATTCTTCTATAATAATAATATTCTAAGCCACAAATCAAGAAGTGACTATTTCTTAAAGAATAATTCCAATTTGTAATAAACTTTTTATTCCATTAGACTTAAAGCCGTGCTGTGTTTAGGAATTATACTGTTTTTTCCATGCATTATTTTTTGACATCAAGTAGTGTTCATCTGGAAAATATGTGTTCACAGACAAATGTGACATTTCATTTTGCAATTCCAAAATAAACCACATTTATTAATATCTCTAACAATCCTCTCAGATAGATCTTTAAGTATTGGGAAATTCTCAAGTTCATTTGTAGGACACAAGTTTTTCTAAAATTTATTTTTCACATGCAATTCAAATTTTATCATTAGCACCAATTTTAGTAGTTGATTTCATCATATTCATGTTTTTAGTAGGGCAGTTGTAGGTTTACAGAAAAATCATGCAGAAAAGAGAGAATTCTTATATATCCCCCAAATACAGTTATTCCTGTTATTAACATACATTTCTCTATTGCTGTATTGATCTTCTGTCTGGATGGTCAATCCATTATTGAATATGGTGTATTGAATTCTACTATTACTGTACAACCATCTATTTCTGCTTTCAAATCTGTCAGTATTTGCTTCATATATCTGGTGGCTCTGCTTTTAGGTGAACATATGATTATATCTGTTGTCTTTTTCTTTAACTTTACCCTTTATAATTATATGGTGTTGCTCTTTGTCCCAGGAAGCAGTTTTATTTTTAATTAGAGAATTTATGGTTTAAAGAAAATCATGAAGAAAGAATAGAATTCCCATATACATGCCCACAAAAACAAATGCAGTTTTCCTTATTATTACTATTTTACCTTTGTTACAGTTGATAAACCAATATTATTATTATATATTAACTCTAGTCACTCTACACAAATAATGTCCCTTTACCTTTCTGTAACCCCTCTTTTTCTAGTAATTGTTATATACAATATCTTCATACATTGCATATACAAAACCACAAATTTATCATTTCTTTCATTCACTTTTATTTTAGAACTTGTATGAGCTACTTATCAAAGATACAATACATAAGTACAATACTGGTACTTACAATTACAAAAAGATTTTACCTTTACCGGAGATCTTAATTTTTTATTTTTATGTAATTAGACCCACTGTCAATGTCCTTTCACTTCTATCTGAAGAACTTGCTTAATATTGTTTATAGGATAGTTTTGTGGTGACAAGTACCCTCAGATTTTTTAATTTGGGGTTTGCTCGTTTTAATATGAGAATGTCATATTAATCTTTCCCTCATTTTTGAAAGGCTATCTCACCAGATACCATATTATTAGAAGCCAATCATTTTATTTCATCTTGTTGCCTTATTATTATTATCATTTTGCTATTGTTGTGTTCAAATCCAGTATTTCTGTTTGGTTCCTTTTCCTTTTATTAATTTCATGACAACCTGTGGTTTTTCTGCTTGCTGTTGAGCATTTTGAAGACCATTTTTAAAAGTCTTTGTTTGGTATGTCTGAAATCTTATCTTCTTTCTCAAAATTGTTTCTGATGTTTTATCTTCTTCTTTTAGATGAACATCATTTCATACTTTTGTCTTTATTGTTGCACACTGTACATTTTCATGTTTTATTTTGTTATCTCTGCTATGTTCTCTTTCAGTGTCTAGCCCTCCTAAAGGGATCAGCCTTAGACAAAAACATAAGTTCTTCTCTGTCTTTTCTGAGCCTTTATCTTGTCCTTGGCATTTGCTAATGGCCTCAGGAATTTCCCTGTTTACAGGACTCTGAATGCCCCCTCTACACCTTATGGAACACACACTACCCCACCTGGGTGCTCTATTTTATGTCTTGAAGTGGGTAGCCCTTTGCTCCAGTCCTTTTCTTACCATGATTTACCTGTGTGCAAGCTGCTTCTTCCTACAGGGCAAGTTTGGGACGGTGAGCCAGAGATGTGTGTCCTGGTTCAGCTCTTCAGGCTGCCACCTATAGATTGTCACCATCATACAAGCAAATCAGTATGTTTTAAAGGTTTCTCTGTTCCCTCCAGACTAGTGCCAGTGATTCATAGTAAAAGTGAAGGCTGACTTCAAACCACAGTAAGGAGGAGTAGTGTAGGGGCCAAGTGTAACCACCAGGAGCTTCTCCGACTTTTTTTTTTTTTTTTTTTTGAGGTACTGAGGATTGAACCTGGGACCTCGTATGTGGCAAGCAGATGCTCAAACCCCTCAGCTACACACAATCCCTCCTACTATTTTTAAGGTGTGTTTTCTTGATTCTATGCTTACCCAGGTTCTGTATACATTTAACTGTTTTCTAGGACTCTGAAGAGGAAATTCTGCCAGATTTCTTTGGTGTTCAAAGATTCTGTGAGGTAACAAAAGCTTGTCAAATCTTACATCACCTACTTCAATGACAAGGAACTTTCAATATCTTTATATTTGACAGATCATCCAATGTCTGACAAGCACCAAATTCTGAGTAGATATATTCTGTTTGACAGCAATAAACCTTATTTATCTTGTAATTTTAATTCTCTTTTATTATTGATAAATCTAGGTAGAAGTTAATAAATTTCATTTTCTCTAAGAAAACTGTTTGCTTCTGTAACATTTTTATTCTGTTTTTCTATTTTCTTTACCATTGCTTATATGGTCTTTATTATCTTCTTTTACTTAGCTGATGGTCTCTTTGCTCTTATTTTTGTTCTGGTACCTGGTTAGTGTAGCTGCACCCTAAAATCCTATCTCTCCTTCTGCTCTCATGCCATCCCCAACTGTAGCACTTGTGAATAGGGCTAATCAGTCCATAAGACCCTGATCCCATGTTTTCCTCTCCAGAACCTCTAAAGTATGCTAAAAATATCACCCTTCTTTCCTGAGGGGGCTAGGAGAGAAGGCAGCAGTACTCTGCTTCATCCACAGGGAACGTGGCACTACTGATCCACAGGTGGGGCCAGTGCCCAATATAACATCCCCTTACTTAAATCTATAATGCAGATATGTCACAGGTGTCTGTCAAAGGAAAATTGATAAGCAGACTGTGAGATGTTTACAAAATATTACTCACAATTTAAAATGATGAAACTACTAGTACAGCGAACAATATGCATGAGTCACAAAAACATTCCCAGTTTAAAAAAAAAAGAGTTTTAACAACAACAAAAAAAATGGAACATTGCATGACACAATTTATAGAAAGGTCTAGAATAAGAATATTAAATCTATGTAAAAGTTAATGAATAAATGAATAGGGTAGTAGCTACTTACAAAACAAAGCACTGCAAAAATTTCAATATATTTGAAAAAAATAAGCTGTAAGCCTAACTGGTGGTGAGGATTTGCAGCAAAGAAAATCCTTATATCACTGGTTTATGTGCCTAAGTTGGTACAGCTACTTTGTAATTTCTTTGATATTGTATCAAACAACTAAGGACAAGTTACAATAACAGACAAATCTTAAGTGTTGGTGTTGAGAGCAGCAAAGATTATTTTTACCTGGTGGCACAGGTCCCTTTTGTGTTGACCAAGAATTTGCTACACAACATCCATAATCTATGCACAGGCTATTGAAGCAGCTTCAATATGAGATGCTAAGGTTCCGTGGAGAGAGAAAATCGATTTAAACCTGTATCAGTATGCTCGATCTTAAAGCCAAAATTCTTACTTACATTCAGAATTCCTTGCTAAAGAAGTCAAGAGGCCAAGTCTTGCCCAATTATAATTGGGGCATTATAATTCTCTCTTAAGAGGGGTGCCACAGAAAGAACCATCTGAGAGGCTGCAACAGATATTTTGAATATTAGATCAGCTGGACTTTATTTACTAAATTAGAACATACGTGTTATGACCCTGTACTTCCGGTTGGGAGAGTGGTTACCTACAATGTGGAAGAAAAGGTCATGCAAACAAGAGGAAAACACAGTAAAACTCTAGGATTCTGGGGTGTTTACTTTAGGACAATGTTTATAATCATGGGTTTACTTCTAAATGTGCTAATATATAATATAATCTTCCTTTCAAATTAACAATATATACGAAGTTTCCTTGCTAATATAGATTAAATTTAGAGTGTTATACCATTTCAACAAAGGGATCACATATCCATTATACCTTGAGATTACAGTCAAGTGATTGTATTATATTTTACTCTGATTTCTGGAACATTTTGATTCTAAGCCATCAATATTCTTTCCTTCTGAGAAGGTCAGCACCTGACTAAAGAGATATGTCTGTTTATTCAAGCCTGGTTATAGGCAAATAAAAAAAAAACTTTATGTGGCAGAACTTTTTGGGGAAAGCTAACTTCCTGCGAGAAACTGCCCAGCTAGTGCACTGCCATCTCTGAAGGGACTTGTAGTCAAGGAATCAGGTACCCACTGGCTATCATGATCTTGTGCACATCTGCATTCCTAGCCCAGGCTCCTCCTTTAGGAGGATTCCCTAAAAGGCATGTAGAAATGAGGCTTCCTAATGGGTCTCTACTGAGAAGTCCTTCTGGGAGGGAGAAGAGGAGATCTTGAATACAATTTCTCTGTTAAGACGCAGTCCTCAGTGCTTTTCCACTCCTAGCCCCTGGGACTAAAAATCTACAGAAGCCTTTTGTTCAGGGCTCCCTCAACAGTGAGATGGTCAAATATGTGTGCTGATCCATCTGAATCTTCATCAGTGGCACTGTTCCATTGGGAAATAAGACAGGGGCAAAACAGCAGCTCCACTCAGTTCACGCCCTTGCTTATATTATCTTTGCAAGTGATTAAAGAACATTTTTACTTCCATTTTAATTGACACTTTAATTGACTACCATTGACACCTAGCAGCTCAGCCCATACTTGACCAAATTGGCACACAGATCAGGGTAGCCAATTAAGTACAGTGATATACTTAAAAAACAGAAAATCTGCAGATCCCACAGTACACTTTTGGAAGATGATAACAGAGGCTGCAAGACTTTCTTTCTGCAAGGATACCATAACCTCAAGCAGACGCTGCTTCTCAGATATATGTGGAAACTGAGTAGTTCAGAGAAAGACAAAGTACAACTGATCACCTCCTGGATCCACAAGAACATGTGCCTTGTAAATTCTGGCACCATGCTAGATTGAGCCTGCATGCATAGACCACCAGAAGAACATGGAACAGAATTTAAAACCAGTTCCACCTGCCAGATCCTTTTCAAGGATAAAAGTACTGCCCAGGATTTTTCAAAACCAAAACTGGGCCAGGAAGTTCTGAGAAGGTAAATCATTGTGATTCTCATCCCATCCAGAAGGTCTGACTGGATCCTGGCCACAGATGGTGCTTTCTCCAGTTTTGGTCTAGCCATGCCCATTTGTTCCACTGACTTGTGCCACACTATCCATGCCCTACAAGAACACATTTGTTTTCTGTTTGGCTTCCCTGAATATATTGTATCTTATAATACCTTAGGTCATATATTTATGACCTAAGCTACATATCAGTGGCCCAGTCATGGGACATCCAAGAGACACTCCATGCTCAATATCACCCTCCAGCCACAGGATGATTTAATGTTTTGTTTTGTTTTGTTGTTGTTGTTGTTCTTGCTTTCACTGTCTACTCTTTGTGTCCATTTGCTGTGTGTTCTTTCCGTGTCTGCTTGGGACTTCTAGTGTGGGAGACAGGCACTCAGTTCCTTGAGCCACCTCATCTTCCTGGTCTGCTGCGTCTCTCACTGTCTCTCCTCTGTGTCTCCCTCTGTTGCATCATCTTGTTGCACCAGTTCCCCAAGGTGCGGCCCATCAGACCTCCATGACATGGGCTCTCTGCGGCACAGGCCAGCTTGCCTTCCCCACAGGCCCTGGGAATCAAATCTGGGGCCTCCCATATGATAGATGGAAGCCCAATCCCTTGAGCCACATCCACTTCCCTAATGTTTTAATGAACAGTAAAGAATGGTCTTAATTGGCTTATGGATGGGGGCAAGGTAACAACAGCCTGTATTACATTGGAAGACAATTCTTCTGAATAATGAATAATAATATATGATTGGGAATGTACTAGGAAACCTAGGGCAGAAGACTCACAGTGGAAGGTCATATTGAGAACCTTGTTAAATTAATGTATCCTGATTGTGGTGCCTTAATGTTACAGAAAACACATGTGCTTTCGAGATTGTGTTTATTCTATGCTACTCTATCTTGACACTGTCTCAGCTCTGGAAGGCATTCAAACCAGCTTCAACTTAATGGTCAGAGTTGTGCTGCACTTAAATTAACGCCTTGGTCCAGGTGAAAATATTCATACAAACTCTTAAGGAAGAAGCCTCCTGGCTCTCTAAAATAAACCTATTATGTTATAATACATCTTTTCCAGGTTTGACAGTGGCTGCAGCTCAGGGATATGGTCAATTCTCCAGACAATCCTGATCAACCTGCTTGGAGTCATCCACCGACTCACAATAATCATGTGATTTCTTAAACAGCACTCCAAATGTAACTCATTTGGGAGCTTTATTGGTTAGCTTATATTTCTCACCTGGGTCTTGAAAAATCCAGGTGATTTGGTGAAGAGTCTGGCCCTTGATTAATAACCTATGTGTGCGCTCGGGGCGGTGGTCACGTAGCTCAGGTTCCCGGGCTGCAGCCGCTGCGCGTGGTCTGTCTCGGAGTCCGCCCAGTCTGTCCGTCCATCCGCCATCATGCCGATGTTCGTCGTGAACACCAACGTGCCCCGCGCCTCCGTGCCGGACGGGCTCCTCTCCGAGCTCACCCAGCAGCTGGCGCAGGCCACGGGCAAGCCGGCTCAGTACATCGCGGTGCACGTGGTCCCTGACCAGCTCATGGCCTTCGGCGGCTCCAGCGAGCCGTGCGCGCTCTGCACCCTGCACAGCATCGGCAAGATCGCGGCGCGCAGAACCGCGCCTACAGCAAGCTGCTTTGCGGCCTGCTGGCCGAGCGCCTGCGCCTCAGCCCGGACAGGATCTACATCAACTACTATGACATGAACGCGGCCAATGTGGGCTAGAACGGCTCCACCTTCGCCTGAGGGCCGCGCCGCCCCACCCGGCCCCCACGACCCCCACTTCCCGTCGGGAGAAATAAACGGTTCAGTGACCACCGTGGAAAAAAATAAAATAAAAAAATAAAAAAATAACCTATGTGTGATTCTTAGCCCTGACCATAGGCAATTACAAGGACTTTACTGACAGGCCATATAGAGGGATCATTGCCTTCCCCACATAGCTTTGTTGTGCAAACAATGAATTGCATTATCTGAAGGGAAATGTTAGCTATGATGAAAATAGAAGAAAACAAAGACTTGACTAAAAGTCCCGAATTAATCATGCCAATATCTGGAAAGAATAAGAAAACAGAGAAATGAAGGGAAATATATTATAAATAAATACTAACTTGAATTCAGTAAGAATGACATGTTCTTCCATTTGAAATGGGATATAGAAATTTTTTTTTAAATCCTACACAATTGTTCATGGTAATTCAGGCATAAATGATAAAGTTTTATTAGTGAGAAAATCATAAGCAAAAAATATTAATCAGTTATAAGGAAAAAAATTACAGAAATGGCATGTATTCATTTTTCTAATGCCCACTTACATTTTCTTAGGATACTATATAAATGAAATGACCATGAGAGGTCCACTTCAAAAGATCATTTAAGGGAAGAATTAGCATAACATATATACATAAGGTATGTAATGTAATATTCCAGATTAGAAAAAGAGGATAGGAAACTCTAGAAGGAAATTTGTTGGAAAAAATGGAACTTAGTAAAAAAAAAGGATATGCTAAAATATAGGTATTTCAAGAATAAATTAGAAAGTTTTAAAATTTTTTATAAAAATAAGTGCAATATTAAAAATGTATCATGATAAATTGTATTTATTTCAGAATATATGTAGTTTAACATTATATTTCAGAATATATGTGGTTTAAATATACTAATTCATTAAAAGTGCTAATTTAAGGGATTACATGATAATGCCATGTTGGCAGAAGAGATATTTTCCAATGACATATTTATTCATTAAGAAAACTGTTATAAAAATTTAGCAGGGGAAGTGTATGGCTCAAGCAGTTGGGCACCCACCTCCCACATGGGAGGTTTGGTTCCCAGTACTTCCTAAAGAATATGGGCAGATACAGAGAGCACACAATGAACAGACACAGAGAGCAGACAGTGAGTGCAAAGAAGGAGGGAGGGGGAAATAAATAAATAATAAATAAATCTTTTAAAAATATTAGAAGGAATGTCCTTACTCTCAAAAAAGCAGCTATTAAAAGGGAAAGTTGTAGTTCAACCTCATAGAACTAAATATGTTCAGGATGAAAGCATACTTTAGTACAGGAACAGACAAAGAAGATCACTCATCAACTTTATTAAGCAACATATTAAACAAGATAGTGAAAATAAAATATATAAGAATCTAAAATACAAAAGAAACAGCACTTACAGAAGCAGTAGATCAATTTTGAAAATAAATGAGAAAAGTCCACACAAATTTTACAAAAATAAAAATATTTTAAAAATGAAATTACATTCATATTTTTGAACCTAAACAAACTAACTCTTAACAGACTAAACAATAAAATGTATAGAACAATATCACAATATTTGGGAAGGTATTTCATAACTGTAAAAAGAATAGAATTTCTTAGGAGGAGGAGGATAAATGGATATAAAATGCACACAGTGTAAACATGTTTTTGAATTTTACTGCAATACGATGAAGAATTTTTGCCTTTATAGCCAACTCAAAAGGACAGAAATGCAAACTCAAAGCAAGGGAAAATAAATATAACACATAGTTAAAAATTGGAATTTCAAAGAAACAGCAGCACAAATATCTCATATATATGTGACAAGAAGATCTGCACCTTTAGTAATGGAAAAAAATTTTTACCACAATGAGTTACTGCCAAAAATTCAGAAGATTGGAAAAAATAAATCTGGAAGCACCGATTTTTGGTGATCATGTGGTGCAAAGGAAATGGTCATATATTGGTTTTGTGTGTGTGTATAAGTTAGTGCAGATGCTTTCAAAATTGTTTGATATTGCATCAGTCAGCTACAAACACCTTATGTTGCAGTAACCAAAAATACCTTTAGTCTTTGTGCTGAGAGCAACTAAAATTACTTTCAGTTTGTAACACACGTCCTTTGTGTGTTTGCTGTGGCTTTACTCCACATGATCCATATTCTATACTCAGCAGCAGCCTGTATAAGGTATGTTGCTGGTTTTCATGGCAGAATAAAAATATGTTATAATGATGTACAGATATATTAGCTCTAAAATCCACAGCCTTTAATTTTGTTCACAATTCATTGGACAAGGTACATCATATGACTGTGCTGGCCATAATAAATTGGGACATTATTTCCTCTCTTAGAAGGGGCACCAAATCTCAGAAGGAACATAAAATATTTTGAAATGTGGTTGAAACAAGGCTGTATTTATTAGTTTTCCAAAACACATGCTATGACCCTGTAATTACAGTCAGAAAAGTGGTGGTCTGTCAAGTGTAAGAAAAAGTCATGAAAAAAGAGAGGAAGACAGTAAACTTCTAGGATTATGGGTATTTACATTAGACTATTTTTATCATTAGGTGTTTATTCTCAAACTGATTTTGAATATAATATGTACTCCTTTTCCAATAAATAATATATAGACACAGTAATCTCCTGAATATAGATTAAATTTGAGGGTTATACTTTGTTTAACAAAGGTATCATATATTAATATATATATTTCTCTTGTGGTTACTATCATAAAATTGAATTACAGTTAATCCTAATTTCTGAAGATTGTTGATTCTAATTTAGTCAATATTCTTTCCCTCTGAGATAAGCTCCTGAAAAAGCCCTATGTGTTACTCACTCTTGGCCATAAACAATTATAAGGATTTACCTCACTGGCCACATAAGGGAGCATTGAACTCCCCATACCAGTCTTGATGCACAGCTATAGCATTGCAGCTTCTGAAGGGAATTGCAGTCAAGGACTCAGGTCCCCCTGCCCAGACATGGTGCTGTGTATATCTGCATTCCTGGCCCAGGTACCTGCAAAAGGAGAACTCCCTTTAAAGGGTCCCAAATGGAGGTCTTACTCAGGTGCCTCTCCTGAGAAATCCACATTGGAGGGAGGAGGGCGGAAACTTGAGGACACTTTATCCACTCAGTATTTTAAACTCCTGGCCTTTATCTCCATAAAAGTGCAGGAGCCATTTAATTAGCACTCCCTCAGTGGTGAAATGACCCCATTTCTGCACTGATTCATTTTACCTTACACTGGTCATACATTTCCTAGGGATGTGAAGCAGAGGTGATTTGTCATCTTTCCTCAATTTACCCTCTTACTTATGCTATGAGAGTAAGTGATTAAAGGCTTCATGGTTTACTTCCAGTTTGTGATTGGCTGTTTTTATTAGCTACCTTTGATTCCTGGATGCTTGTCTTAGGTCTTAACAACACTAAATCAGGGTACAGAGAAGAAAATTAAGCACACTTCTGGAAAAACGGAAGGCCTGGAAATCTTGTGGGGTAAATATGGGAGGTATTAGCAGAGACCATAGGCATTTTGAAGGACTGCTAGTGGATCATTAGCAAGAGTTTCAAAGTCCATGGAATACATCACCAACGGGGTGCTAGAGAAAATGATTGGGCATTCTCTAGAGGAGCTAGTGGATATTGTATGGAGTATTTCCAGCCATTGCAGTGGGTCTGGAGGAATGCAGCAGAAGCCGGGAGACATTCTTGGAGAGTGCTAGTGGATTGTGTTTATAAGCTTTGTCATTTGAAGGGAGTAATCTGACCCACTGGGTCAGATTAGTGATCCAACAGAGGGTTTCAAGAAAAGCTATTAGAGAAGATCCCTAGTAATTGCTTAAGGAACTCCCACAATTGGACCCCTGAGGTCAGAAAGTGCCCATTACCTGAGCAACTCCAAGCAGGTCACCAGCCTATGACCCAGGAAGTTGTTGAAACTTTGGGAAAATTAGAATGCAGAGCCCTTCCGTATGACTTTGGTCATTGCCCTAATGAGAATTTAGAGACTGGGTTCACTTCCACAAAACAGAGGTAATCTTGATGAATTTAGTCAGGGAGGGTGTTGCATTGAGGGGGCATGTTACATCCTCTCGCCCCTTCAAAGTTCTGTCACTACAGCTACTGCCAAAGCAAAGTTGTGGAGACTGCAGAGGTACAGGGATGGCCTGCCCCTAGGTTGTCATCAGACCCTGCACTTACCTGAGCAGTGACCACAGCAGAGTAGGCTGCAGCATCGGAGGGAGGTATCTGGATTGTTAGTTGATCTGTGCCTCGGGCACTAGGCTCAATGGCAGAGCAATGGTATTGCCCCTTGCCTGTGTGTGCCCAGAACTGCCTTCAATCTTCTCAAAGATTAATATGCAGATACAGAGAGACAGAGAGAGAGAGAGAGAATGGCCTAAGATGAGAACCGAATCACCCTCCACCACCAAACTGCTCAGAGCACAGGAGCAGTCTCTATGCTGCTGTGTATGGCCAAAGGTTTGCAGCCAGTCTTTCCCTTCCAGGGAAGCCAGAACTCTGCCTAAACTAGACCATCTTTCCTTGTGCCATTTTGGGTCTTCAGCTGAAAAACAGCTGCTCTTCTCGTCTTTCCAATTCCTGTGCCTTTGCCCCCCTGACATCTGTTGCCCTCCTGATGTTTTTTTGTTTTTAACATTGAAAAATCTTTTAAATTGTCCATCAAGTGCATAACCATGGCTTTAATATAAAACTCTGCACAATAAGTGAATTCATTTATAATACAAATACATAACTTTACAGTAATGTAGAATATCTAATAAAGAATATATATACAAATTTATATTTACATGCTCATTCTGGAATATAATGAGGCAAAAGCTGCCCTAGACAATTAAAGGAGAGTAAAAATAAATAAATAAATAAATAAATAAATAAATAAATAAATAAATAAATAAATAAAGATGTAAAACAAAAATAAACAGATTGGAAGCTTTCTCCTGGGAATGAATAAATTGCACAAAGGGAGCAATTTTAAAAATTGTACTGTATAACCAGGACAAGATTCAGGTGTAGAAGAATCTGACATCAGAATTAACCACTAACTTACAATTTTTGAATAATAAGATTCATAGATACTTGCAACAATATTGAGGGCTTGACATATTAATTCCGTTTTCTTTTATTAGGCATTGCCTATGTTTTCAAGAGATTCTTGCCCCTTTAATTGAGAACAAAACAGGACTCCCCAGGAAGGGAGTCTAACATTTTCTTGTTTATTATGTGCATCTCCATCCACTGAGATAACATACTATGTGTCAAGAACACGTTCAAATTACACAGAAGCGTGTCCCAGGTGTGCCTATCCCACATATTCACCTATACTTGATACCCTCTCCTGCCATTTAAAAAAAATTCTAAATAGGAATTTTAAAATATTTTATTGTGATGTCATATATACAACATAAAATTTCTCATTTTAATCACTTTCAATTATACAATTCAGTGGTGTCCATTATGCCATGAATTTTCAAAGCTGATAGAGTTCCACTTATGCAATGGCTCACTAACAATACCTACTATAAATTCTGTGGAAACCTATTAAATAGATTAAAAACCCTAAGTCTTAGATAAGCTTTGCTGTGAAAAACTGTCTTCTTAATTCTGGATATTATACAATCATTGATCCATTTCACAACTTGAAACACACACATTTATTTATTTATCCCCCCCGCCCTTGTTGTTGTTTGCATTCGCTGTCTGCTCTTTGTGTCCATTCACTGTGTGTTCTTTCCCTGTCTGCTTGTATTTTCTTTTCATCTTTCTCTTTTTAGGGGGCACCAGGAACCGATCCCACAACCTCCATTTGTGGGAGTGAGGCACTCAATTGCTTGAGCCACATCATCTCTCTGGTTTGCTGTGTCTCTCACTGTCTCTCCTCTGCATCTCCCTTTGTTGCATCATCTTGATGCATCAGCTCACTGCAGCATGGGCTGTCAGCACTCCACAGTGTGGGCTAGGTCAGCTTGCCTTCAGGAATTGAACCTGGGGCCTCCCATATGGTAGATAGGAGCCAAATCACTTGAGCCACATCCACTTCCTTACACACTTATTTTTAATGCTTATATTATTTATTGTCCCCTTATCATTTAGAAAATCATATAATCTGTTTAGTCATACTCAAAGGTTTATATAGCTTAAAACCTCCATACCACACAAAGTTGGTCTAACAGAAAATAAAAAGGAACACATTTGGAAATTGATCTGAAATTCAGGACACATTTGTATAAATTATAAATATAAAACCCAAAGAAGACAAGCATGCAGTTACTTAATATATGCAAGGTAACTTTTAAATCATTTACTTAATTTATATTCATGGGGTTCATGAAATATTCCACATCTTTCTGCTGTAACTTTGTACCAAGTGTGTACCAAGCAGAAAGGATTTCAGCTCTTAGCATGAAATAATTTTCTGCAAATATTTTTGGAGTGCAAAGATTTATTCGCTTTTCCCAGAATAAGTTAGAGAGTCACAGTGCACAGACATGTCAAGGGACAGATTGCCAGGAAGACTTCATCATCATTAAGTGGCTTTGAAGGAGCAAAAATGAGTGCAGTGGCTACATAGCAGAAATTTTTGTGAATGTAAAGATACGGGATCCATCACAAATGTCAGAAAAAGAAAGGTTGCCCATATCCATATCTAGGAAAATCCCTATACAGAGAAACCAAGGGTTCACATCTAAGATTGTCAAAGAAATAGAGTTGGCTGGGTAGAACACTTCATTTCTCAAACCCACAGTCCAGAATCCAAGTTCTGAAGACAGTTGGATGTTTCCTTTTCAATAACAGAATGTTTGCAAAGACCCAGCTCCCATTCTTTGCTTGTTAAAACATCCACCTCACAATAATGGCTACTACAGGTGAAGTGATAGGAGAACAAAACAAAATTTCACAGACTTTAATCTCCCAGCATGTCTTTTCTGATTCTGTTTGATAATCCCACATTATACACCCTCAGGTCAATTTAAATTGAGGTGGTGTTGGCTGTGTCAATGTCCAATGTCATATCCACTCAGCTGAAAAATGTAAGTAGCTCAACAACTCCACAGATACCCCCTCTTTACACTCCTACTACACTTTTACTTGTTTAACTGTACTTCATATCACTAAATCAGAATTTTCTTGCAAAATATCCCTGGCTTCTCTAAGTCAAATTTTATATATTAGAAAGGGTGGATATACTTGTAACCAAGCCTTTTAGTTATAGTAGGGATTCCTTTTATATCATTTGATTATTTATGTCAAGATTTTTCTTTCCTTAATGTGTAAAATATATGAAAGCAGAGACTATGGTAGTTGTCTGCTTTAAAATAATTATGTGAATTATCAGTTATCCTGTGAAAATATAGATATCTAATAGGATAGGTATTTGAATAATGGGGAACATATTTGAAAAATTTTAGAATAATGTTGAAACATTAAAATTTTCTTTGAAATTGTCTTCCATACTTTGTCTTGTTGACTAGCCTATTGCTTTCCAGGCATTTACTTTCCTAGATTTATATTCAAAATGAAGAGACAATGCTAAGATTTCTGAGTAGATATATTATCAATGTAGAAACCAAGACAAAAGAAGGGATTCCTTGGGTATGATTAGGGATGTCTTTGAATCTAGCAAACAACTTAAACCCAGAACTTGCAGAGAGGCAGATAAACTTGGAAAGGTGCAGCTTTGTAGATTTCGAGTATTGCCAATTAGCCCAAATTAATAAGATCTGGATGCAGAACTGCTTGTACTAATGCAACAATGTGGATAGAGGCTTTCTGAGACTCAGGATGGAACCCTTTAGACAATGACCACTTACTTCACTTGGCTCCCTTAAGAAATTTTGAGATGCCAGAGTTCAGCTCATGCCCCTATTCAATATGGATAACTTTGAACATTTTATTTTCAAGGGCCCTTTATGGGTTGGGGGTAGGCTGTACAGATTTCTTACCTTGAAATTTCAGAATCCTTCAGTTCATCTACAGAATATTTCTTAGGTGGGGCTCCAGTTGTTTGACCTTGGAAACCAGCTCTCCAGGTTGCAACTAGGGCCTGATGTCTTCTAAAAGACCACAAAATAGGAGAAATGAACCCTCCCAATTGGGGACTTTCTTTGATGACTTCAAGTATGAAGGCAGCAGACATATCCACAGTTTAGGTGCATGGGATTTTCAAGATAAGCCAGACATGTAAGACTTCTACTTGCTTCTTTAAAGTGTTCAGTCACGGCCAATATCTGGGGGAGGGAGAATGTACATGATAATGGAGCTTCCAAGAGTTAAAGGACAATATCCCTTGGGCATCTTTTATCTTACATGCCTAGAGAAATTGTATATCTTTTATATGTGCAATCCCTAGTAATTGTTATGACAATAATATATAAATACATTTACAAAGACTCATCATCCTGAGTTCTGAGATTTGAAATGTTAGTTTGAATGAACACCACAATTCATCATTCAGTTTTAAGTTTAGGTAGTGAAGAAGATAAAAAACATGAAAAAAACTAAAATAATTTTTTAAAAAGTGGTTGTATTAGTCAGCCAAAAGGGTGCTGATACAAGTACCAATACTCTGTTGGCCTTTATAAAGGGTATTTATTTGGGGTAGAAGTTTACAGTCACAAGGCCCTAAAGCAGCCAACTGAAGATATCATAATAGGTACTTGCTCACCCAAAGTCATTGGCCACAGGTTGAAACAAGATGGCAGGTGATGTCTGTGAGGGTTCAGCCTTCTTTGTTCCCCATAAGTATCTGTGTTCCCAGCTTCTTCAAATCTCAGCTTGTCAGCATGAGGCTTGTCTCTCTCCCCAGGACTTGTTTACTTTTTGGGCTCAGCTACTCTGTTCTCTTCACAAAGTCAGCTATAGTCTATTAGGCTCATTCCTTTTCCAAGGGCCTCTGCCAGTTTTATTCGAGCATTCTCTCTTTCCTCAGGTATCTGCTTCTCTGTGCTAAGTACAAAATCATATCTCAATCATTTTAAAGAAATACAGTTTGTCTTGCGACAAAGTCCCATCTGGCTGTAGACCTCTGAAACAAGCAAAAGGATAGACATTTGCAGTGCTATAAGGAGAAACTGAGAGGGAAACATGAGTCATGATTCCCCTTCAATTCCGTAAACCTGTAGGGTGTACTTCATTAGATTTAAATGTCTGAGAGTAATTTTCAAGATGATGTTTTATTCTCCCTGGGGACTAATGGGGGCCCACCCTTTCCACAGGCCTGCCCAATGGCCATTTTTTTTTTTTTTTGGTTCCACCCTCAACAAACTTCTGGGTGGTGACTGAGCCTGAGCTCCAGAACTCACCCTCCAAGAGTGTTGGGCTGATGGCCACACATTACCCAATTTGGGGGGTAAAGTCTTCACCTACTTAGTATAGGGTGGGGGAGGCAACATTATCCCTAATCTCTGGCCTAAAGGCCCAGCCCTCTCAGAACAATGAGTTGGTGAACCCTCCCTAATCCATGGAGGAAAGGCCCACCCCTCACAAACCATTGGGGTGTCAACCTTACTCTCCCTAAACCTTGGGGAATGTGCTCCACACTTTCTGTACCCTGTGGTGGAAAAACTGTCCTTGAACAGCATGCAGGAACATCCATCCTCTTCAACAACCAGGGCAAACTCACCCTTTCTGTACAAATGGGTGGGGTTTCTCTCTTGGCCCAAGGAGATGTCTTAATTCCAGATGTCAGCTTCCATGGTTTTCCTCTTAAAGTTGTTTTTCCTTCCATCTTTCTTTCCCATACACATCCCTTTTAATCCAAACTGACATTGGTTTTGCTCATACAGCCATCTCAAAAAGCTTGTTGGTTTAGCAAGCAGGAAGCAGTGGTCCCAGCCATCAAACTGTAAGACTTTACACAAGTACTTCCTAGATGACTGCATTTCCAATCCTGACTTACAATTTCCAAGTTTAGTTACATCCTCAAATGGGGCACTATCAGCTGGGGGCTTGATTTCCAGAGGATTGGAATTTTCAGATTCAGTTTCTGTTTTTTTTTTTTTGTACTCAACAATTTGGTACTAAACTTATTTCTCTAATCTAGTATTTTATTATAAGCTGCAAGGAGAAGCCAAGCCTCATTTTCTGACTTTACTTTGGAAAGTTCTTCAGCTAAATGCCCAGGCTCACCATTTTCAAATTCTGTCTTCCATGAAACATGAGGAGTTAATCTTCCTAAGTTCTCTGTAACACTAAAACATGGATCACCTTTCTTCCAGTTTCCAATAATAGTTTCATCATTTACTTCTAAGGCCTCATCAAAAATAACTTTAAGCTCCATATTACTACCAACAGTCTCTTCAAAGTAATCTAGGCCTTTTCCATCAAACATCTCACACTTCCTCCAAAAAATACCGTTTACCCATTAATAAAACCATTCCAGCATTTTGTGATTGCAAAATCACAACTCCACTTCTCAGTACCAAATTCTCTTCCTCTTAAGGATCCATGGTCCAAGCTTCTTCTAATCTCAGCTGTAGGCTGACATAAAGCTTGACTCTCTCCCCGGTTCTCATTTCTTTCTGGGGTCAGCTGCTTTGTTCCCTTCACAAAGTAAGCTATAGTCTCTCAGGTTCATCTCTCTTCCTGGGCTCTCTGCCATTTCTAATTGAACCTTCTCTCTTTCCTCATGTTTCTGCTTCTCTGTGTTCTTTTCCTGTGTATTTACTTCACTGACTTTGAGCATCAGTTTACACACCCCACAGCTCTAGGCTAGCTGTAGCTAGGAACTCAAATCAAGTCAACCTAATGACATGGTTTAAAAAAAGCACTAATCTTGATTTAATAAAGTAAAAGTGAAATCTCTGAATGTAATACAATCTAATATCCCCTGAGGAACAGAACATTTACAAACACAACCTAATATCTATTTTTGGAATTCATAAACAATAAAAAACTGCCACAGTGGTGAAAAGTATACCTGGGCTGTCCATTATGATACCTACCAGACACACTTGACTATTGAGCACATGAAAAGGGCATATCTGAATTGAGATTTGTTGTGCACTGATTTTAAGATATAAGAAGAAAGAGACTGCAAACTGTTTCATTAAGGACTTCAAAATTTTGATTACATGTTGAAGTAATTTTTTGCTTATTAAAATTAATTTGGGGAAGTGGATGTAGCTCAATCAATTGAGTGTCTCATTCTCGTGTATGAGGCCCTAGGTTCAATTTCCAGTACCTTCTAGTAAAAAAAAAAAAAAAAACAGAAAAACAAAAAGAACCTCTCATTGGGAAATGGATGTAATGCAGTGGTTGAGCACCTCCTTCCCATATACAAAGTCTTCAGTTCAATCCCTAGAACCTCCTAAAAAATAAATTAATTCACTGTTTATTTTTACATTCCTTAATGTGGCTACTAGAAAAAATATATATTATATTTCTCTTGGGAATTTCTTGTCTAGTCTAAGAGACCTACAAATTCACCTAGATAATTCAACCTGAATGTAGCAAAAGCCCTTGGCAGCAGCTTAGAGGTTGAATAAGTGAATGGGAGTACTTCAGTTCCCTATCTTATAGAATTGTCCAAAGTATGACTTGATGAATGCTGAAGGATCATGCCATTTCTTCAGCCTGGTATTGAAAATCTAGGTTCTGCTTACTGCTCCTAAAGCAGAGGCCTCAAGCAATCCTAAGCAAACATATTGTATGTAATATTGAGCTGGCCTCAGACAATATTTGCTGAGTTAATATAGTTCTTAATATTTGGAACATTCTCTATCATATCTTCCATTTGTAAATATCTGATAACTAAAAAAAAAAGACAAGATTGAACTCACCTGTCCTCCACTAGTGGCAACCAGCTGCTTTCACTCACAAGATTGAACTCACCTGTCCTCCACTAGTGGCAACCAGCTGCTTTCACTCAGTTCTGGGGTGAGATGCCCTGACCAGGGGGGAGGCTTTACTATAAAGGGCCCCTTCTTCTACCTCATTTACATACTGCTCCTCCTTTTTTATTCAATCGGATTTTGATTTAATTTTACACAAATGAGTGTTTTACTCATGAATTAGAGAGATTTTGCAATGGAGACCATTTTATCTTGAGAAATTTTTTTCTTAATATGGACAAAATATTACCATAGTGTCATTCTACGTAACATCTAACTGCTATTTCTGTTGATAACACTTCAAACTAGGACAAAAACTATTTAAATGAAATATTTTACATCATTATATACCTATGTGGATATTATTACCTAAGATTTTTAATTCTTCATATGGATTTAAGTTGTTGCCTAGTGTCCCTTTATTTCAGTCTGAAGGACTGCAGGTCCTCCTCAGCCAGTTTTGAAAAGAGATTTACAGTTACTTCAAACTTTAAATATGTATTTGCTCTATAACCCAGCAATTCCAGTCCCACTTATTTACCCAGAAGATATAAAAGCATATTTACACATGAAGATTTCGCCATTAATTTCATAACCATAATTCTCAAAATAACCCCAAAATGGAAAAAACACCTAAATGTCCATTAACTTGTACATAGAAAATAAAAAGTGATATATACATATATTTGAAAGCTACTTGGCAATAAAATGGAATTAACTATGGATACAATTAACAACATGGGTGAATCTTAAAAATATCATACAAATTGAGATTGCTCAGACAGAAAATGATTTCCCATTTATATGAAATTCTAGAAAAGGCAAATTCTAGAAAGCACTTCATACATGTGGAGATTGACTGCAAAGAAATTTTAAAGATATTAGGTAACACCTGACTGCAGGGACAGTTGTATAATTGTATACATTATATTTATTTTATTTTATTTTTGTGGTTGTTGTTGTATGCAGTATATTCTTTATTATTATTATTATTATTATTTTGGGTAAAAATCAAAGTTTTCACAATACAAACCAATATTTGTAAAATGATATATAAATATATATGCATATATGTACATTTGCTTACATAAATGTTATTTATGTATATATATTTTAAAAGATGCTTAGATTACATAAATATTACACAAAAATTACAGGGATTCCCATGTTCCCCTCCTCCCACACCTTCCATAACATCCCACATAAACATCCTTCATTAGTATGGCACATCACCTGCAATGCATATACACATCCTGGGGCTTTGCCACTAAACATGGACCATAGTTCACATTGCAGACCACACTCTCTCCCACACAGTTCTGCATGGCATATGCTGATGCAAAATGGCCTACATCTGTCATGTCACTCAGGATAATTCCCGAGTCCTGAAAAAGCCCCTGTATTACAACTGCTTTTCCCTTCCTTGCCCTGAAAGCGTCTAGTGGCCACTGGCTCCACCTCACTGTTATAATTTCTTCCATTGCTCGAATCACAATATGTCTACAATAGAATACCATTAAGTCCACTCTAGTCCACAGTTCTTCCCCCAATCCTGAGGAGTCTGGGATGGTGATGTCCACTCCACTTCCAAGTGAGAGTGGGCTTATATCCCAAGGATACAGTTGATGGGATTATCCTGCCTGCAGCTGCAGGCTCTCTCCATTGGATACATTTTAAATCAGAAAACTTAAAATAGATGAATTTTATGTATGTAACATTTACCATATAAAGCTTTTTAAAAAGTTCCCCCTTGTTGATACAATGGTTACTACACATTCATTTTCCTTCAACAATATCCATTGCATACCTACCGTGTGTGAGGTACCATTTTAACTGCACTGTTATGAAATCTTTTTCAAAATTCATCAGCAACTAAACCACTTAAAGTTGATGGTGGGACACTGCAGGGTTGCTCTCTTGAAATTCAGCAAAAGTCTGAAATGATCCTTTGAATATCTGAACCTGGCTTATTCTACCCAGGCACTTCCTCCTCTCTCCTGCTACCTTCTTACTACAAGATCTGTTCAGGTTAGCCTCTCTGAGCCTCAGCTTCCTATTTATAAAGGGAAGATAATAATAGAACCAATCTCTAGAGGTGTTCTGAAAACTAATTTAACAGTTGTCAAGCTTTTAGAACAAAGTCTGGCTTATAATAATATCTGTTTGTATTTCTGTATGTATTTTTGTTAAATAGAATAATATGGAAACAATCTCCTCACTGTTTTTTATCCCACATGCCTGTGCTTATAATACTTAGAACAATGTTTAATACTGTAGCAAGGGAGACAATTTTACTAAGTTCAAAAACAATCATACACTTCCCATTACGTTCAGGGTGAGACCTAAACTCATCACCATGTATAAGAACGTCTTTGACCTGGTCCTCATTTCTCTCTATTGATCTCATTCAATTGCAAATGTTTTTTGGACATGCACTACATGGTAGCCCCTGCACTACGTGCTAGAGATATATTTTAGTGTGACTAAAAATAATAATGGCTTTCAAATTTCAGTTTCCAGTTCATTGTCAGTATGAAGAAACATAATTGATTTTTAAAAAAATTTTGGTCCTGATTCCTGTGACATAGCTTAACTCACAAATTAGTTCTAGTAAATTTTAAAATAAATTCTATGGGAATTTCTGTCATATCATCTGAAAGTTTACTTTTATTTTTGCTTTCAAATACTATACCTTTCTTTTTCTTTATCTTACTTTATTGCAATGGCAAAATTTGTTAGATGTTAAATAAGAGCAGATATCCATTTCTTGTTGCAGATTGTAGGAGGAAATCATTTACTCTCTCAAGATAAAGCATAATTACAGTATCTGTAGATGCCAATGATCAGATTTAATATTGTCCCTTGTATATCTGGCTTGCTGACAGTTTTTTTTTTTTTAATAAAATTATATTGAACAATATCATTTATATAAGAATATACATAAACAATAAGGTATAGTAAAAGTTGAAAATTTACAAAATAAACATAAATATCATTATACAAGGCTCTCATACAATTCCCCACTACAACCACCTTGCATTATTGTGAAATATTTGTTACAAACTATGAAAGAACATCATCAAAATATTACTACTAATTGTAGCCCATTTTTTTTAACAAATAAATTTTATTGAGACATATTAATAAAGCATACAATTCATCCAAAGTGTACAAGCAATGTTTTTTGGTATAATCACATAGTTGTGCATTCATCAATTCAATCATTATGAGAACATTTTTATTATTTTGTTAATAATAAACACAAAACAGACAAACAAACAAGAAAATTCCCCATTTCTTAATATTTCTTTCCTTCCCCATGTTTATATAGCTGCTATTTCTGGCAATTGTTGCACAATTATTTATTTGTTTATTAAGCAGTTTAATTGAGATATCTTCACATACCATAAGTTCCATTGAAAGTGTATAATCAATGGCTTTTATTATAATCACAATGTTGTATATTCATCATCTCAAAAATTTTAGAAAAATTTCATTACTCCGAAAAGAAAGGCTCCACACCCCTCAGCATTCCTTCCCCAGTGCTACATAACCACTAATCTAATTTCACCTTTATAAATTGATATATATTTAAATTTTATATAAATGGAATCATATAACTTGTCTGGTCTCCTTCACTTAGTATAATGTTTTTGCTTTGTTTTGTTTTTCTGATATTAACATTTTGTAGCATTAAACTACATTTGTTCAAGTTCAAAGAAAAACAATCTTATATATGCAAATTTATTGATATTCTTATTTCACATAATGTATTTCTATTTCACATAATATATTTCATTAATAATAGCACAGTCATGCAATATTTATCCTTTTGTGTCTGACTTTCTTCACTCAACATAATGTCCTCCAGGTTCATCCATGTTGTCATATGTTTCACAATTTCATTTCATCTTACTGCAGCAAAGTATTCCATTGTGTGTTTACTCCACAATTTGTTCATACATTCATCAGTTGATGGACACCTGGGTTGTTTCTAAAATTTGGCAATTGTGAATAATACTGCTATGAACACTGGTGTGCAGGTGTCTATATGTGTCACTGCACTCAGTTCTTTTGGGTATATACTTAGCAGTCGTATTGCCAGGTCCTATGACAAGTCTATATTCTCCATTCTTGGGAACTGCTAAATAGTCCTCCACAGAAGCTGCACCATTCTATATTTGAACCAAGAGTGAATAAGTATTCCTAACTCTCCATATCCTCTTCAACATTTGCAGATTTCCAATTTTTTAATAGTGATCAGTCTAATAGGTGTGAAATGATGCCTCATTGTAGTTTTGGTTGGCATTTCCCTAATTGCTAATGATATTGAAACTTTTTCATGTGTTTCTTGGCCATTTGTATTTCTTCTTTGGACAGTTGTGTTTTCAAGTCTTTTACCTATTTTTAAAATCAGATAGTTTGTCTTTTTATTGTTGAGTTGTAGGCTTTCTTTATATATCATGGATATTAAACCTTTATCAGATGTGCAATTGCCAATTTTGTTCTCCCATTGCATAGGCTGCCTTTTCACCATTTGACAAAGTTCTGTGAGGTGCAAAAGTGTTTAATTTTTAGGAGGTCCCATTTCTCTATTTTTTTTTCTTTTGTTGCTTGTGCTTTGGGTGTAAAGTTTAAGAAATTACCACCTACCACAATATCTTGAGGATGTTTCCCTAAATTTTCTTCTAGGAGTTCTATGGTTGTTATTTTTATTTATAAGCCCTTGATGTATTTTGCGTGAACTTTAGTATAAGGTATGAGATAAGGGTCCTCCTTCTTTCTTTTGGATATGGCTATCCAGTTCTCTCAGCACTATTTGTTGAATAGACTGTTTTAGCCTAGCTGGGTGGGCTTAACAGCCTTTTCAAAATCACTTGAATGTAGGTGTGAGGACTGATTTCTGAGTTCTCTGTTCATCATAGAAACACATGAACTATCTACGCTGACGTAGAAGAAATAGAAGACCTCAGCAAAACAAACACAAGTAAAGAGATTGGAACAGTCATCAAGAATGTCCAAAAGATGAAAAGCCCAAGACTAGATTGATTCACAGGTGAGTTCTACCAGTCATTTAAAGACAACCTAATATCGATCTTGCTCAATATCTTCCAGAAAATTAAACAGGAAATAATGCTACCAAACTCATTCTATAAAGCCAAAATCACCCTAATACCCAAACCAGATAAAGTTACTGTGAGAAAAAGAAAATTGCATACCAATATCTCTAATGAATATAGATGCAAAAATTAAAAAACAAACAAACAAACAAACAAAAAAACACTTGCAAACAGATCCCAAAAGCACATTAAAAAATTATGCACCATGATCAAGTGGGTTTCATCTGCAAGTATGCAATGGTGGTTCAACACAGGAAAATCAATTAGTGTAATATATCATATTGATAAACTGAAGAAGAAAAATCACATGATCCTCTTGATTGAGGCTGAAAAGTTATTTGTCAAAATTCAGCACCCTTTCTTTATAAAAACACTCCAAAAGATATTAATAGAAAAAGCTTTTCAATATGATAAACTTCATCAATGAAAAACCTACAGCTAGCTTTGTACTCAATGGTGAAAGATTGAAAGCTTTCCTATTGTGATCAGGAACAAGAAAGGATGCCCACTGTCATCATTATAATTCAATATTGTGCTAGTATTTCTAGCTAGAGCAATTAGCCTAGACAGAGAAATAGTCAATATTGTGCTAGTATTTCTAGCTAGAGCAATTAGCCTAGACAGAGAAACACCCAAATAGGAAATGAAGAATTAAAACTTTCAATATTCACTAAAGATATTACCCTATATATAGAAAATCCTGAAAAATCCAAAACAAAGCTACTAGAATTAAAAGATGAGTTCAGCAAAGGGTCAGGATACAATATCAATATGCAAAAATCAGTAGTGTTTTTATACACTATTAATGTGCAAACTGAGGAAGAAATATGAACAAAATCCAATTACAATAACAACTAAAACAATCAACAATTTAGGAATAAACTTAACCAAGGACATAAAGTACCTGTATTCAGAAAACTACAAAATTTTACTAAAAGAAATTGAAGAAGACATTCCATGTTCATGGATTAGAAGACTAAATATTGTTAATATGTCAATTCTACCCAAACTGATTTTAAGATTCAATGTAATCCCAATAAAAATCCCAACAGCCTTTTTTGCAGAAATCAAAAAACCAATAACCCTTATTTTGGTAAGGGCCCCAAAATAGACAAAAATATCTTTAAAAAGAGGAATGAAGTTGGAGGACTCACTTCCCAATTGTAAAGTGTATTACTTAGGTACAGTGGTAAAAAGAGCATGGTACCGGTTTAATGACAGACAGATTGGCCAATATATGTGGCACACAATGGCAAAACTGAAGGGAGAAATAGATGTCTCCACAATAATAGTTGCAGACTTCAACTCAACACTCTCAGTATTGGATAGAAAATCTGGACAGAGGATAAAGACACAGAGAACTTGAATAATATGATAAATGAACTAGATCTAACAGACATGTATATATCTTTGCACTCCAAAAGAGCAAATTATACTTTATTTTCAAGTGTTCATAGGTCCTTCTCCAAGATAGACCATATTTTGGGTCATAAGACAAGTTTCAATAAATTTATAAACTGTGAAATTATGCAAAACACTTTCTCTGACCATAACAGAATGAAGCTGGAAACCAAAAATGGATGGAAAAAGGAAAACTTCATAAATAAATGAGATTAAACTACTTACTCTTAAATAATCAGTTGGTCAAAAAAATTGCAATAAAATTCAGCAAATATCTTGAAATGAATGAAAATGAAAATGCAAAATATCAAAACCTGTGTGACACTGTAAAGGCAGTACTGAGAAGGGAATTTTTAGCCCTCAAAGCTTACATTAAAAAAGAAGAAAGATCTAAAATTGAAGGTCTAACTGAACACCTGGAGGAAATAAAACAGAACAGCAAAGTATTCCCAAAACAAGCTGAAGGAAAGAAATAGTAAAGATCAGAGCAGAAGTAAATTAGTCTGAGAACAATAACAACAACAACATTAAAACAATAGAAAGAATCAACAAAATCAAAATTTTGTTCTTTAAAAAGATCAACAAAATCTAAAAACCCTTAGCTACACTGAAAAAGAAGATAGAAGACTCAAATAAATAAAATCAGAAATGAGCGGTGGGACATTACCACTGACCTTGCAGAAATAAGAGAGAACATAAGAGGGTACTATGAACAACTGTATGCCAAAAAACTAGACAAAGTAGAGAAGATGAAAATTGCTAGAAACACACGAACCACTTACACTGACCTTAGAAGAAATGGAAGACCTTAACCAACCATTTCCAAGTAAAGAGCTTGAAACTCATCAAAAACCTCCCAAAGGTGAAAAGCCCAGGAACAGATGGCTTCACAGGTGAATTCTACCAATCATTCAAAGACGAACTAATACCAATATTGCTCAAGCTCTTCCAAAAAATTGAACAGAACATGAAACTATCATCACCCTAATATCAAAATCAGATAAAGATACTTAAAAAAAAACAAACAGAAAATTACAGACCAATATTCCAAATGAATATAGATGCAAATATCCTCAACAAAATACTTGCAAACAGAATGTAAAAGCACATTAAAAGAATTATTGATTACAATCAAGTGGCTTTATCCCAGGTGTGCAAGGGT
Organism: Tolypeutes matacus; assembly: GCA_026826555.1. Classification (NCBI taxonomy): domain Eukaryota; kingdom Metazoa; phylum Chordata; class Mammalia; order Cingulata; family Chlamyphoridae; genus Tolypeutes; species Tolypeutes matacus. Next base: position 52,233 of record JAKSZT010032197.1, on the reverse strand, counting down.
GGTTCAACACAACAAAATAAATCAGTGCAATAAACCACATTGATAAATTGAAGAAGAAAAATCACAGGATCCTTTCAATTGGTGCAGAAAATCATTTGACATAGTACAGCACGCTTTCCTGATTAAAAACTCTCCAAAAATAGGAGTAGAAGGAAACTTTCTTAATATGGTAAATTGCATATATGAAAAACCTACAGCTGTTATTGTACTCAAAGATGAAAGATTAAAAGCTTCCTGATGAGTTCAGGAAAAGGACAAGGATGCCCACTGTCACCATTGTTATTCAATATTGTGGTGTAGGTCAAGCCCGAGCAATTAGTCTAGATAAAGAAATAAAAGGCAACCAAATAAGAAAGAAAGAAGTAAAATCTTCCCTATTCACTGATGATTTGATCCTTTCCCTAGATTTTCCTGAAAAATCCACAACAAAGCTACACGAACAAATAGAGTCGTTCAGCAAAATGGCGGGATACAAGATTAATATGCATAAAGCAATAGCGTTTCTATACACTATTGATGTGGAATTTGAGGAGGAAATCAGGAAAAACATCCATTTATAACAGCAACTAAAACAATAAAATATTTAGCAATAAACTTAAACAAGGACATAAAGGACCTATAATCAGAAAACTACAAAGCATTTATAAAAGTAATGGAAGAAGACTTAAATAAATGGATGGATATTTTTTGATCATGGACTGGAAGACTAAATATCCTTAAAATGTCAATTCTACCCAAACAGATTCAACATAATCCCAATAAAAATCACAACAGCTTTTCTGCAGAAATAGAAAATTTTATTGTCAAATTTATTTGGATGGTAAGGGACCCCCAAATAGCCAAAAATATCTTGTAAAAGAGGAACGAATTTGGAGGACTCTCACTTCTGGAATTTAAAGCATATTACTTAGCTATATGGTATAAACAACACATATAAAGACTGACACATTGACCAATGGAACCAACTTGAGAACTCAGAAATAAACCATCACATCTACAGTCAAGTGATTTTTGACAAGGTGGTCAAGCCCTCCAACCTGGGTCAGAACAGTGTATTCAACAAATGGTGCGGGGAGAACTGGATATCCATAGCCAAAAGAAAGAAGGAGGACCCCTTCTCACACCTTATATAAAAATTAACTCAAAATGGATCAAAGACCTAAATATAAAACCAAAAACCAAAAAATATTTGGCAATCACATTTGTGATAATGGTTTAATATTGACGATATATAAGGAGATTATGCAACTCAACCATTGAAAGACAAATTCTAATTTTAAAAAATGGGCTAAAAACTTGAAAGACAGTTTTCCAAAGAAGAAATGCAAATGGCAAAGAAACACATGAAAAAATGTTCAACTTCACTACCAATTAGGGAAATGCAAATCAAGTTGACTGTGAGATATCATTTCACACCTATTATACTGTCCACTATTAAAAAGTAGGAAAACTGTAATTGTTGAAGAGGATGTGGAAAAATACGAACACTTATTCACTGTTGGAGGGAATGTAGAATGGTACCGCCACTTGGACAACTGTTTGGTAGTTCCTAAGGAAATTGAACATAGACTTTCCATATGACCCAGCAATACCATTACTAGGTATATGCCCAGAAGCACTAAGAGCAGAGACTAGAACAGACATCTACTCACTGAAGTTCATAGTAGCATTATTAATGATTGCCAAAAGTTGGTAACAACCCAGGCATCCATCACTTGAGGAATGGATAAAGAAATTATGGTGTATACACACAAGGGGTTATTATGCAGGGGTAAGAAGAAACTAAGTAGTGAAGCATATGACAACATGGATGTACCTGGAGGATATTACATTAAGTGAAGCAAGCCAGACACGAAAGGACAAATACTTTATGACTGTGCTATTGTGAACTGAATAAACTGAATATATTGTGTCAACTCATGTAGTTAATAATTAGGATATAGTTTACCAGAAAATAGCATGAGGGTAGAGAATGAAAATCTGAGCATTGTTAATCTGTGCCGAATTGGTAAAAAAGTTGTTTGTAAATCTTTGGAACTGAATAAAAATGGTGAAAGCATATCATGGTGCTTGTAACTAGCAGAGGTATTAAATGGGCATGAGAGTAGTTGAAAGGGGAAGTCTAAGGTCGTGTATATTAATAGAAGGAAAGCTAAAAACTGTAGCGTGGGACTGAATGAGATAGTAAAACCCCATGTAAAATATGTATATGGGTGATATTGATTCACAGAGTAATGAATATGTCATGACACATTTTATTTAAAATACCAAAATAAACCACATTTATTAATATCACAAACAACCCTACCAAACATGCCTTAAATATTTAGAAGAATTCAGGTTTATGTGGAGTATGGTATTTTTTCTAAAGTTATGATTTTCTTACAAAAGAAAGAAATGAGCTAAGGGTTTCAAATTTGAACTGAAACCCAGCATTATGTGAAATGTGAAACTTTCTATGTGTGCTCTGAAAGAAAATCTTGTTTCCTGCAGCCACAGACTTCAGATATTTGAGAACCGGACTCAATCTCTCATTGTGTGAGTAGCAGAGTTACAAGGGAAACCAAAATCTCAATACTGCAGGGTATATGCAGTTAAAGTGAAGGCATTGATTGGAAAGGAATGGAACCCAGAGGATTGGGTTGGAGACATATGTGATGATGATAATATTGGTGGATCATTGGAACTCTAAATTCAGCAGAGACTTTAACAGATAAACTTGTGGTGGCCTGCCCTGTGGAGAACATACTTTGTCAACCTTGTATCAACCAGCCTCTGGCCTGCCTCAGGGAGTCTTGACCTCCTCCCAGCCACGAAACAGGTACCAGTCAAACTACAGAATGTACTGCTTAACTTCCACCCTGCCCTGAGGAACCTACCTTTCAACTCCTGCCTGAAGAGATAAATCCTGTTTCACCAGGAGAAAATGCAAAGGCATGCCCTGAAGTCAATAGCTTGCAAGGCATTTTGAATCCTTCTCCTTATCTAGCCCCACCACCTCTCTTCACTTTGAGACCTAGTACTAGACCAAAATCACAAAAAGCCCCCAAAGGTGAAATACAAAGTATAACCCATGACGAAGTGCGCTATACTCTGAAAGAAGTATGGTTGTGCTTTCACTGTCATGATAAAATCCTTTGATGCACAAAAGTTTTTGCATTCAATGCACAAGCAAGAAAAGAATAGTTAAATCAGACTTCATCAAAATTAACAACACTAATTTATTAAAAAATTAATTAAGAAACCATTGCCTAACACAAGGTTCTGTAGATACTGATGTAGCAATTTGATATTGTTTATGAATTTCAAAACTAGATATTGGATTATGTTTGTAAACTGGCCTATTCCTCTGGCTGTATTAGATTGTATTAACTTCAGAGGTTTCACTTTTACTTTAGGGAGTTGATTGGGCCACATCAGCAGGATGTCAAGTCCCTGCCTGCTTGGTGTGCAGGGACTCACAGAAAAAAATCACATGGCATAGGAGAGAGTGGGAGTTTTGATTTTGGAGCCCCAGGAATTATATACACAGGGAAGAAGAACACAGAGAAGCAGATACGTGAGGAAAGAGAGAAGGCTCATTAAACACAGCAGAGGCCCTGGGAAGAGACACAAGCCATTCACCTGACAGTTTAAAGCTGGCCTTGTGGAGCGAGTAGAGCAGCTGAGCTGGAGAGAAATGCACCCCAGGGAGAGAGATGAGCCCTCTAACCTACATCTGAGAACGGAAGGAGCTCGAAAGAAGAGGAAGGCTGAATTCCTGTAGAGACTGGCAGCCATCTTGCTCCAACACTTGGCAACAGACTTTGGTAAGAGAGTAACTTATGCTTTCTGCATTGTGCCTTTATGCTTCTACCCCAAATAAATACCCTTTATAAAAGCTAACAGATTTCTGGTACTTTGCATCAGCACCCCTTTGGCTATTACAGTTGCCCTATGTTTTCTTCTAGGAATTTTATAATTCCAGCTCTTATATTTAGGTCTTTGATCCCTTTTAAGTTTATTTTTGTATGTGGTGTGAGACAGGGGTCCCCATTCATGCTCTGCATATGGAGATCCAGTTTTCCCAGATGCATTTGTTGACTAGTCTATTCTTTTCCAATAGAATGCACTCAGCACCCTTGTAAAATATCAGTTGACCATCAATATCATGGTGGATTTTTTAATGTGGTAGTTTGAGAATGTATATATGCCAGAGAATCATATTCTTAAAGCTAGTCTATTCCTGTGGGTGTGAACTTGTTTTGGGTGGGACCTTTTGATTTGGTTATTTCAAGTAAAGTGTAGCTCAAGGAGGGTCTCAATCCTATTCCTGGACTCCTTTATAAATGGGATGAATACAGAAAGACAGAGAGAAAGATACTTAAGCCAGAAGCTGAAAGCAAGAAAACACAGAAGAGAAGAGAGAGATCAGTAGACACTGCCATGCACCTTGTCATGTGCCTTGCCATATGACAAAGAAGTCCAAGATCACTGGCAACCAGTAATGAGGGACAATGCATGACCTGATGATGCCTGTATTAGTCAGCCAATGGGGTGCTGATGCAAAATACCAGAAACCCATTGGCTTTTATAAAGGGGTAGAAGTTTACAGTTACGAGGCCATAAAGCATAAGTTACTTCCCTCACCAAATTATATTGCCACATATTGGGGCAAGATGGCTGCCAACATCTGCCAGGGTTCAGGCTTCCTGGGTTCCTCTCTTCCCGGGGCTTGCTTCTCTCCCAGCTCAGCTTCCCTGTTATCTCCACAAGGCCAGCTGTAAATTATCAGGCAAATGGCTTATTTCATTTCCCAGGGCCTTTTCTCTTTCCCCATGACCAAGCTCCTCTGTGTGCTTATTTCCTGGGGCTCCAACTCAAAAACTCCCACTTTCTCTTCTGCCATGTTATTTTCTCTATGAGTTCCCACCCACCAAGTGAGTAGGGACTCAACATCCTATTGATATGGTCCAATCAAGGCCTTAATCATTATTTTATCAAGTAAAAGTAAAACCTTTGAATCCAATACACTCTAATATGTCCACAGGAAAAGACCAGTTTATAAACATAATCCAATATTTCTTTTTGGAATTCATCAATAATAAACTGCTTCAATGCCTTAATTTGGTCATATTCATGGCCTCAGAACTGTAAGCTTGTAAGTTAATAAATCACCATTGTAAAGGCTAACCAATTTCTGGAATATTGCTTTTGGCAGCCCAGCAAACTAAAACAGTCTATATGCCTGTCCTTGTAACAATATCATACTTTTTTTATTATTATGAATTTGTAATAAATTTTTAGATTGGACCGTGTGTTTCCTCCAACTTCATTCTTCTTTTTCAAGATGGCTTTGGCTATTATACCATTCTGTATAATTTGAGGATTTGTTTTCCATTTCTGCAAACAAAGATGTTGGAATTTTGATTGGGATTGTGTTTAATCTGTAAGTCTCCTTGGGTATCACTGCCATTTTAAGAATAGTTTCCCAATCCATGAACATGTAAATCCTTCCATTCTTTTAGGTCTTCTTTGACTATGTTTATCACTATAATTTTGTTTTCTGTTTACACATCCTTTACATCTTTTTTTAGATTGATTTGTAGGTATTTTATTAATTGAGTTGTTATTGCAAATGGAAGTTTTTCTTGATTTCTTCTTCAGATTAATTACTAGTGCATAAGAAACTACTGAACATGTTGCTTTTGTACCATGTTACTTTGCTGAATTCATGTATTAGTTCTAGGAGCTTTGTTGTGGATTTTTCATGATTTTCTATGTATAGGATCATATGATCTGCAAATAGGGAAACTTTTTTTCTTTTACAAATTGGATACTCTTTATTTCTTTTGCTTGCCTAATTGCTGTAGCTAGAACTCCCAGTATAGTGGTGAATGACAGTGGGGACAGTGAGCATCCATTTGTTGCTCAGAACTTAGATGGAAAGTTTTCAATCTATTACCATTGAGCCTGATGTTAGTTGTGATTTTTGCAAATATTACCTTTATCAGGTTGAATGAATTTCCTTCTATCCCTAGTTTTCTATGTGTTTTTTTAATCAAGAAGTGACTTGGATATATTCAAATGCTTTTTCTTTATCAATTTAAAGGAAAATATGTTTTTCATTCCTTTGTTAAGTATATATGTTTTATTAAATTCATAGATTTTATTATGTAAAACCACACTTGTATACCTGGTATAAACCCCACTTGATCATATTGTATAGTTCTTTTGATGTGCTCTTAGGCTTAGTTTGCAAGTATATTTCTGAGAATTTTGCATGTATATTCATAAGGGATGATAGCATGTCCTTTTCTTTTCTTATGGAATCTTTATTTGGCTTTGGTATGAGGGTGACAGCCTCATAAAATGAGCTATATATTGTTCCCTTTTTAACTTTTTGATGATTTTGAGGAAGATAGGTTTTAAAGTCTCAGATTTAAGATATTTCTTCTTTTTAATGTAAATATGTAGAGCTATAAATTTCCCTCTCACCTCTGCTTTTGCTGCATCCCTTAAGTTTTGGTATTTTGTGTTCTTATTTTCATTTGCCTGGAGACATTTCTGAATTTCCCTTGTAATTTCTTCTTTGACTTATAAGTTATTTAAGAGTACATTGTTTATTTTCCATATATTTGTAAATTTTTAATTTTTCTCTGTTGTTGATTTATATCTTTATTTCATTGTGATTGGAGAGGATACATTTTATGATTTCAATATTTTTGAATTTATTGAGATATGTTTTGTGACCTACTGTATGGTTTATCCTAGAGACTGATTCTTGTGCACTAAAGAAGAATGTGTGTTCTGCTGCTTTTGGGTGAAGTGTTCTATATGGGTCTGTTAGGTCTAACTGGTTTAGACGGTTGTTCAAGTCATCTTTTTTTCTTATTGATCTTTTATCTAGATATTCTATCCTTACTGAAAGTGGTGTGTTGAAATCTAATTTAATGTAGAACCATCTATTTCTATATAGAAATTTAATTTAATGTAGAACCATCTATTTTAATGTAGAACCATCTATTTCTATATTTCTATATAATTGTAATTAATAAAAATTGTATAAATAATAATTAAAAAGTAGAGATTCTCTGAAAGAATTCAAAAACAAGTAGCTTTCAAAAATGTATTTTAACTTCAAACAAATATTTGAAAAGAAATACTATTATAAAATGCTAACATTAATTGAAAGAAAATTGGAATAGGTAAATTATTAACTTAGTATCAGATAAAGTAGATGTCAGAAAAAATATTAACAGGTATAATGAATGTTATTTCAAAAGGATATCGTGGTCACAAATAAATCCCAAACCTACATGCATGAAATAATAGAACTACAAACAAATGATATGAAACTGGTAAAACTGCCAGAAGAAATATACATATGAACAATTAGAATTGGAGTTTTCTTTTATACCCACCATCTCTTCACTGACACCTGAGAACAAAGATAATATTCTGTAATGGTTTCTACTTTGGAACTTTGTACAAATTCCTTAGGGCTCACTATTTGGTGTATTTAGCAAATTCCTATGTGCATTTAAAAAGTGTAAAATAGGCAGTTTGGGGGTATAGAGTTTTAGAAATGGCAGTAAAGTATACTTTAAAAACTGGGTTCTCAACTCTTCTATCTATCCTTGTTTTTATCTGATATTTTGTCAGTTGGTGGAGCTTGTATTAGTAAGGGTTCTCCAGAGAAACAGAAGTGACATGTAATGCTAATATTTTTACATTTATTAAAGAAATTGGCTCACACGAATGACAGTGGGGATGAGCAATTACAAATTCCAAAGGGCAGGTAACAACCTGGGAACACCTATGAGGGTGGCTGAAATAGAGATGGAAATTCTTCCTTCTGACTCTTGAGATCATAAATTCTCCTTTTAAGGATTTAGAAGATTGGATAAGACTTCTCATATTGTTTAAGAAAATCTCCTTAGTTGATTGTAGATGTTATCACCCAAAGATGCACACTAATTATTTAAATCCAAGGAATATCCACATAGTAATAATCAGACTGGTGCTTGCTTGCCAAACAACTACACACCATAATCTAGCCAATTTGACACATGAACTTAAGCATAATGGAATGTTTTGGTTTGCTTAGGATGCTGATGAAAATACCACACATGGTTGGCTTTTTATAAAGGATAAAATCTTACACTTCTGAGGCTGTGAAAATGTCCAAATCGAGACATCATCAGAGATGCAGTCTCATTAAAGGACAAAACCCTGGATTTCTGCCATGTGGCATGGCAAGGTGGCGGCCAGTCACCAGAGTCCTCTCTCTCAAATGACAAGGTCAAAATGGTGGCTCTTTATTACTGTGTGGTTCTGCTTTCTCTGCTTTTATAAAACTCCAGCAAGAGGTCGGAGACCTAACCTGGGTTGTGCATCACTGACCTAGTCCAATGAAAGGCCCTATAGTGATCTAAACAAAACTGATTTAATTAAAATTCCCTTAGCTACATCTAATCAAAAGTTCCCATCAATACTGCATTTATAGGCACAGGAATGGTTTTGCTAAAGAACATAACTTTTTAGGGTTATGACAAAATAGGACACAGATCTTTGCCTTAAAAAATGTTTGATAATGGTATTATTTCCCCAGATCTCATTTTAGTTCTCTTAATTTTGCTTTGTATATTGTGATTTTATATTATTATGCCCATAAAATTGCAATGAAATTTATTTGAATGAACAATTCAAAATGAGCTTTATAAACTTTCACAGTAAAGATGAGTATTTCTATTAGGGAATAGGTTTCCAAATTGATGCATACATAATGGGGTTTCAATTAATGTGTAAAGAATAAAATTTAAGAACATCTGTTTAAATATATTGTGCTGTCATTTTAGTAAATAACTTTATTTATACATTGCTTACTATACAATGCTTTCCTAAAACATAAACATAATAATGTATTATGCACAGTCATATAGGAGGGAACATAGTATTATTTTACTGAAAATCCTATATAATAAAAAGAACATTTTCAAGAAAAATAATAGTTTGCAAAGTAATAAATCTGATCATTTAACTATCATATCAGTACTTTTTGACAATAGCAATCTTAGAAAAACATAAATAAGAGGGCTGGTTGTAGTGACAATCACTTACTCAATTTACATATCTAGAAACTGAAAATGTAATATTTTATTGAATTTCTCTGCAAGATTCCACGAGTTTGGGGAATTATCCAATATGACAAACCATTTTGTCATCCACTGGAGAGTACTATGACTAATTCAAAAATTATTATAGGGATATGGGCCATAATACATGAGACACCAATAAGAAAGTCTACTTAAATACATAATTCCATTGTTTTACCTTCAAACTACATTGAACAGATGCATCAGGAGCAATATATGTGGAAATAGAGAAAAAAACATATTTGTCTCCTTAGAATAGATATTTTAATTCTTGCAAACTTCTAAACTTAACCTTAAAACTTTTCAACATAGCAGTGATTTTCAACTTATAAATACTAACATTTGCATTGGGTAAAATAATTACTTAAAATTTATATTGCCACATTAAAATTAGGTACACAATCGTTGATCTCCTTCACTAACTACAGTTTTCTCAGAAGCTCCTTTTGTCTTCAGCTTTCAGTCAATTCAGGTCACTGAATATGGGAATAAATAATAAATTTAATTTTGAATCATACTTTAAGTCATATTATCAAAATGAGAATGACATCAAACAATTATTCTTTTTCCTGAATAAAGCTTTCTCCTCATAACTCTATTTACAGCCTCCTTTATCTGCTTGTTTCTAAGACTATAGATTATAGGATTCAAGAAAGGAGGGACTATAGAATAGAACACAGAGAGGACCATGTCCTGAATTGTTGGTGAGTTGGAGGTTGGCTTCCAATACACAGCAGTAAATGAGCTGACAAAGATGGTCACCACAATGATGTGAGGGGCACAGGTGGAAAAGGCCTTTCCTTGCTCTCCTCTAGTTGAAACTTGAGCACAGGAGAAAATATGTGGATATAAGATTTGATGATGAAGGCACCCAAAATCACCACAGAGATAAAAATAAAAATTTCATTGCTGAAGGGTCAGAGCAGGAGAGCTTCAGTAGAGAGGGGATATCATAGAAGAACTGATGGACCACACTGGACTGACAGAAGGGCAGCTGTAATGTGTTGCCAGTGTGGAATGCAGAGTTAATCATACCAGTGAGTACTGAGGCCATAGTCATCTGAACACAGTCATGAGGGTTCATGACCACAGGGTAGTGGAGGGGCTGGCAGATGGCCACATAGCGTCACAGGCCATGATGGTGAGGAACAGCAGCTCTACTGAAACAAATGCAACCACAAGGAAGATCTGAGCTGCACACCCAGCCATGGAGATCACCCTGTTGTCATGAAGGAAGATGAAACATGCCTTGGGTATTGTAACAGAAATGTAGCACATGTCCAAGACAGAGAGATTCCTAAGAAAGAAATCGATCGGGGTGTGAAGACTATGTTCAAGTGTGATTACCGCGACAATGAAAAGGTTTCCTAAAAGTGTTGCCAAGTACATCAGTAGAAATAGCGTGGCATGTAAGACTCTTTACTCCCAGATATCAGAAAATCTTGTAATCAGGAATTCAGTCACTGTAGTAGAATTGGGCATCTTAGGAAAATTGGCCTTGGTCATAGAAAGACAGACAAACAATCCCTTAAAACAAAAACGAAAACATAAAGAATCAACATGGAGAATAAATTAGCCTAAATAGATTCATTGTCTCACCTTGGTCCAATTTTAGTCTCTCTAGGCTGTTTTGGTTAGTAGGATATAACATAATGTTTCCTCATGCTCTTTAGAATCCCTGCTTGTAAATCTTATTTCAATGGTGGGGGTAGCACTAAAATGTAGTCTTTAAGAACTGTGCCTATATTTGCATATATATTTCTATCACTTACTAGTTATAAAATGAATCAACTAGAAGTTAAAGGATTGCCTGGAAAAGTAAAATATTTCATATAGGTAATTTCTATGCATCCTTGTGTCATTAGGAATATTCCCAGAATGTTACTATTTATGAATGTATGATGACAAAACAGAATCTGAGGAGAGATTGGAGGGTACTATTTATTCAAAGCCTCTCAAAATTTTATAGTCAATTATAATTCATTCCCTGGCCACCAGGTAGAAAATTGTTTTAATGATCACTTCACCAGCTATGACTTTTGATACTGATTTCATTTGAAAATTAACCCTTAAAATGTCCTCTCTCTGATGACCACTTATTCAGTGGCTATACACATCATCTTCCTAACACCTGTCAATATATATACATATATATACTTTTATTTTTACATTTTATTCTTCAACGTGTCTTTGTCAATCCTTAATAGTTTCTTAGATGATTTCTGGCTTCTTTATGTTTGTTCAATATCCTTGATAAAATAATCAACCAAGCGATTTATATTACCAGCTTTCATTTACTTATTATTTCTCTTACAGTTTACATTAGTCACATGGTATGTACTGCAATTTTCTTTGTAACTCTGAAAATTGGGAGCTAAAATATACAAAAAAGAGGAGGTAACTGAAAGGTCAAGGCCACTTATTAAACCATGTAAATGTAAGTGGAAGAGTGGACATTAAATGTCAGATATTTCTGCTCAGAAAGGGCATTGCCACAAGGAGCATTTTTTTCCAGCATAACTCCTGATCCTACTGAGATTCAATGTTTCCCACCACACCAATCCAAAATCCTCATTCAGGCTCAGTGTTCACTAATATGGCAACATTCAAACTTTTTGGATCCACTATTAAATCACAATTATCCAGAGCTGAAATATCTCTCCACTGTTTACCTATATATAGATTATTAGGTGGTCTATGAGGACGGTACAAAACCAATTTCTAGATTCCTTCATATTTTAATATTCTTGACCTTACTCAGAATTATTTATGATGATCTGGGTTTCAACTGATCGAGTAGAGTAAAATTCTGTATTGCCCCAGTCTTTACTCAATATCAGCATACACTTTCTTTAACCATTTAAAAAATTCTAAGAAATTTTGTGCTAATACATTTAAAATTTCACATATAAAAAACATATATACTTTCACTCATCTGTCCCCCTTATCTGCTTTTTTGGGGATGAATGGAAACATCTATTCCTAAGGCCAATTCACTACTCCAGTCTTCATTCTCTCTCCTCTTTCACTGAGTAAATGTTTCCCACTATAGGCCATCATAAGTGTCTCATGCTTCTCCATATTCTCCTTGAGTTTAAATAGATAATATTTCAAAAATGAAAATAGTCCCTTGAAACTCTTGATATGTATATATTATCTGTGGGGGAAATGCAATATTTATTAACAATATAAGGTTAAATAAATTAAGTGTATTGATTCTTTGATTTTATATCAAACACTATTATGTTACCCATATAATCTGGACATGTTGCAGAAGTTGGATAAGCTGAGATAGAAAGATATTGCTTGATATGTGGGTCATTAATGAATGTTTTTCCTTCATTATATTCCCCTTCACAATCAGCATTAGCTAAATCCTTACTTAAGTCTAATGTGAAAAAGTTTTCCTCTGAAATTGGTTAAACTGTCTGTTTTCTTTTTTTACTTGAAACCACAGAATGTACATTTTCAGACTTGCTTACATTTTCACTTTTTAATTCTTAATATTAATGCACTTTATATATTTGTTTTGGTGTTTCCTTTTTCTCACGACAAATATAACTACTTATAACATAGAGAACCTCTGCTGGCTGTACGAAGGCAGGGCCTGTGTCACTTTCAGACTGACCTCCTGATCACAAAGAAAAAAATTTTTTGGTAGCTATGCTGAGAAAAGTATATCAAAGATCACTACACATAAAAAGGTGATTAAACATGTGATTCCTTCAGCACTTACATTTATTCTATCTTAAATTTATATTGCTATTAATTTTTAAATAAACAATGAACTAAGGAAATGCTAGTATACTGCATTTGATAAAATGATGTTCTGTTAAAAGAAGTATTACTTAATGTAAAATGTTCTGTACAGATAAATAGAGATTGTAAAACTGATACTATTCTTAAACAGTATACAGGTTGCAGGAGGATAACCAGCAAAATAAAGTTCTCCTGAGATAACCAAATCATTGCACAGGTGTTCCCATCCATCAAATTGTAAAAGCAAATGATTTTTGTGTTTTGTGCAGAGTTGAAGAAATAGAAAATATATTTTGGTCATTAATATATTCATTTGTTTATTTACTGTTTGAGACATCCATGTAATCTTTAATTTATTTATAATTAAATCTATAATTCAAGGTATTTTAGAGTGAGTTATATGCAGACATTTGTCTAAAAGCTGTGGAAATCAATTAGGAGTTAATACTTACTTACATTTCTTTGTTGGTATATTAAGAGAAAGCCCTAGAATTACAACCGAATTATAAGGGGTCATGTACACACTCTATTTTTATGACAGGGATTCTTTTATCATTACGTACCACATGAACATAGCAAAGTGCTTGATAAAGAGAAAATATTAAGCCAATAGTTATTGCAATTATTAATTTATCAACAATATTATACATAATCATTATTTGTATTTTTAGGAAATAAACATCCGATCTGAATTAAATATGTTTAAGTATAAATTTAAGGTAGCATCCAGCATATTAAAATTCTTGTGAGCGTGCAGAGCTACTACAGCCCCTGCTCGATCAAGTACTGCAATCAGCTCACTCTTAACTATGAATTCTAATAAATTCATGAATAACAACCAATTCTAATAAAACTGCCTGAACTAAAGTTTATTATTGTATTGAACAAAAATGAGGTGGTTTGTCACATTATTTGAGGAACTACCATATTTATATATTTTAATAATAGTTCCCTTGAAAGTTTCTTTCAAAAAATCAAGGGAACAGTGCAGGAAAGAAATGAGGTTATTCCTGGAGGGAAGGAAGAAAAGAGAGAGAAAAAAAGTTAATAACAACAAAATTTCAGAAGTTTATATTGTTTTTCTTACACTTGATAGACAAGTCAGGAATTCTAGTAAGGGTCCAGTGATGTTTCACCTGCAGGCAAGGATGAGTGGGCATATTTAGTACAAATGAATAACATCCTAAATGGACCTATCTATCATAAAAAGAGCTTTTGTGTTGTTTTATTTCAAAATGGTTGTCTCCAGTGGCATCAGAGAAAACTCCTGGAAGCACAGGCTTTGGCACCAATAGGAGCCATGGCTGATGGGAAATTTCAATGAGATAGTTGGTTATAGGTTGTTAGAAAACAGAATGCCAATAAAATGTGTCATGAAGAGAACTTTCGTATATTAAGATATATTTGTGTATTTGAATTTATGAAAAGAATTGGTGGAGATTAAAAGGACAATCACATAAGCAAAAAGAAAATCACAGTTCCCCTAATATTCTGAGTGCTGTTAAGGTGTAACACCTGTAGGTCCTTCAGACCAACAAGCAGAGAAGGAGACCCAAAGCCTTGTGTCAGCCCAATCCTGGGACACTAAGTTTTCCTGCTCATCCTCAGGGTTTTCCTCTCAGGAATGGAGTGAATTTCACTAGTCAGACCAAACTTATGGTATTGCTAACAGTGACAGAGCATTTTTTTCTGAAATTGTCCAAATCATACAGGAGCCTGGTGCCAAAGCCCAGCACAGAAACCTGGGAGCTGGATGATCATCACATTGTTTTACTCTGATGCCTCAGTTTCTCCACCTGAGAAACAACAATAGTTTACAGCTGAAGAAAACAGAGTAATAGTGGAGAAATAGTTTACAGCTGAAGAAAACAGAGCAGCTGATCAGATGATAAGGCCTGGAAAGAAATTAGCCCTGTGCCAAACTGATATAGGAAGCCCTGAAAGAAAGCCATATGACAGCCTACAGCTGAGATAAGAAGAAGCTGGGCCAGTGGAGACTTAAGAGGATGAAGGTCTGAGAGACCTGTCATCTTGCTTCAACAGATGGGAACAGACTTTGAGGAGAAAGCAGCCTTGAGTTGGACTCTTTAGTGCCTTATAATGTAAGCTTTTACCCCCAAATAAATACTTTTTATAAAAGCCAACAGATTTCTGGTACTTTGCATTAGCTCCCCTTTGGCTGACTAATACAGTTGGTATATGGGGAAAATGCATTGAAGTCATACTTCTATGGGATATAAATATATTATTGTTATCAGCGGTAAGTTTCCAGGATGTATAGAGGCAAAGTAACTAAAAAAAATATTAAAACTTCCATCCTGGGAATGTCCTGCCATTTTCTCCAATATAATGGCAAAAATCTCTGGAAAATATAAGCTTTGTCCAATAAAAATATGCCAAGCCCTAGATCTTAATGTTTGCTCTTAAGATCTTTATTCCCGTAATAATGAAATTAGGCTAACAATAATTAATGAAAATGTCCTTGTTACTCAATTGTTGCCTCTCTCTAAGCAAAATCTGCAAATAAATTCACTACCTTCTCTCTAACATGAGACATGGTTCCCGGGGATAAGCCTCTCTGGCATGGAGGGATTATTACCAAGCATTGATCACTGACGCATTTGAGAAAAAGACCCTGACAAAAAAGGGAAAATATTAAATAAAACACTGTATTTTATGGCTAAGATATTTCAAAGTGATTTGGAAAGTCATTATGGAGGTTACATATATGCAGGTCTCAGGCAGGTTTCACAAACTGCCATAGTAAAATAAAGCCTTAAACAACAGTGATCTTGAGGGATCTAGGACTCATACTATCTTGAGGCTACGGGTGGAGTGGAGCTAATGAAAGGACATGAGGCACTCACATCAGAATCACAAATCCTGTCTTATCCTACAGGCCATGGAGGGCTATGACAAATGGGGCCCCATGGGATTGTGCTTGCTAGTCTAGGTAACAAATACCACATTATCACCTGAAACAAGGCATTGTGGGTACCCTGCCTATAATCCAAAGCCTCCCCAAAAAGGGAGTATCTATACCCACTATTTCTTCATATAATAATTCTATTTGACCAGTTATTAAAGTCTTCACCAATGAATGGTGATCACCCGTCAATTATATCAACATTAATGCACAAGCTATGTCCATCAAAGTATCTATTCCTAACACCACCCAATTAATAAAAGATATACACAGGTATACAGGAACATGGGCAATTGATTTTCCATGACTGACTTGGTCATCAGGATTTACTTAGAGCCAATACCTAAAAAATATTCTTAATCACTGCTGCCAAGACCTTAAGAAATGGTCTTTAAAAACCACTTAATAATGTGACTATATAGTTGATATTTGATTATGAGTTGACTTTAAAGAAAGTCTCTGAGAGGACCTAGTCACATTCACTCATTGTTTACAGAAATGAGGCTGGGATATAGCATTCCATTAAATATAAAGGTAACCAAAATTTGTCACATTCCTGAATATGATCAGGCCTTTAAAGGACAGATTCCCATCATCATCAAACTACAAGCCTTCCTCAGACACTAAGATATTCAAAACACCTATTAGAGTTATTCATGTTTTGAATGTAAAACATCCCACCTCTCTCACTTTCATTACAGCCCATATTCAAAATCACATGTACATCTGCTCCTTTCCACTGGTGAGAGCCCCACCAATGTGCCTCAGAATTAACACAACAGGCCATTTTCCAAGCCATGCCCGTGTCAGATGAGATTTTAGATGAGAAGCCTTGGTTAACTCCACATAAGCCTCTTGGAGTCCTTGCACTAATCATGGTCAACAATGGCTCCCAATGGGTTTTGGACTAAGAGGATCCCTTGTCTCTTGCCGAATACACATCCATTAAAATGGCTGCTTACTGGACTCTCTTTAATTAAAGTGTTTACATGGCACTACCATTCAGACTGTGCACTTAGATTCCCATAATGCCATCGTCGAGAGATAGTCCCAGCAGGAGCTCAGAATAGCCACTGAAGCCTCACTAGAAAAATAGAAATGGTACCTAGAGGAGAGGGCTAAACCTCACAAGTAGGTCTTTATAAATTGTAGGTGGATATGGCTTTCCCCATGCTCAACCCCTTGCCCACAGGTCTTGAGATACTGGAAATAGCTCCCAAAGTGACCCTTCCCTACCATAGGTGAAGCTCATTGGGAGCAGCTGTCTGACATGTAAAGGAAGTCAGTATATATCATTGATGGCAACACTCTCATAGTATACAATGCAACTCACTGGAGGGTCACAGAACATCACCTTGCCTCAACCACACCACTTACCTAGGATCACTGGGGCCTGTACAGTTGGCAGAGCTAACATTGGTCCAGTTGGTCATCTAGGATGCTCAGAGTTTCCAGTTGCTAAATTTCCAAATCTTCTTTCAATTTTGGGCTGTGGTTAAAGGGCTGGGAGATGGATCAGAACGATGGAGACAAAATACTTTGTTTCATAAAAGAAAGACACTTGTGAGTGATTCCAGATTTGGAAACAGCTCACAACCTCACCCATTTCCATTCTGCGGTGGTTTGAACCATGTTCTTAAAAAGTCATTCCTATGGGTTGGAATCCATTGTAAGTAGAACCTTTTGATGATGTGGTTTAACACAAAAAAATTTCTTAGTGTAATAAGCCACATTGATAAGTAGAAGGAGAAAAATCACATGATCCTCTCAAATAATTCAAGAAAGGCATTTGACAAAATACAGCACACTTTCTTGATTAAAAAAAAAACACTCCAAAAATAGGAATAAAAGGAAGATTTCTCATTATGACAAAATGCATATGTGAAAAACCTATAGTTAGCATTGTACTCAATGGTGAAAGAATGAAAACTTTCCTACTGAAATCAGGAACAAGTCAAGGATGCCCACTGTCACGATTATTATTCAACATTGTATTAGAATTTCTGGCTAGAGCAATTAGGCTAGAATGAATAAATATCAAAAACCTTTTAATCCTGGCTCTGCTCAACATGGTGAAATGAGACATTTCAACTCGCTGTAATGCCACAGAAGCTTTGACCAATTAGAAAGAACTGAAGGAATGACATTTATAAAGCTTCAGAAAGTAGCTAAAGCATTGCAGCAATGGGATGAGTGAGGAACCAAGTAAAAGTCATCTAAAAACTGGTAGGATCTTACGGCACCTTGGCTGGCCCCTTGCCCACTCTTAACTGGCTAGACATGGAGCCAGCCCCTAGTTCGGATTCTTGGTCCTGGTTCTGGAGGAAGAACAGTAAATGGTGTGCAAATACAGTGTGCATACATGTATGGACTAATCTGGTGGTGGCCTGAGAACTCTCCATCTCGTAACTGTTTCTTGCATTGGAGGCAATACAAAGAGCTCTCTGCCTAAAGGATGCTTTGGAAGAGTAGTCCAGTTGTGCTACCTGGGGAAAGGGATTGCTGGCTGTAGTATCTGGGACTGTGAGGAAACTGTTTCCTATGAAAAGGGGACATTTATATCCCTGCAATGGGGAAAAGCCTAGGTATCCATGCCCACACTCAAGGCAAGGTGCATGCTTAGAAAGCAGCAGGGCAGTCCTATTCCATGGTCTCAAATTATTCTTTATAGACATTGTATGGGTAAACTCCAAAGGAGAATATTTGTACAGGTCAATATGCATAGATTAAGAAAGATGCTTAATATTTTCATTTTTGTTTTTGATAATTACTGACATTCAAAGAATGTCACAATACTATGTATAAATAATCTTAAGTAACAGATGTCTCAGAGTCTGAATTTCAACGATAACACACATATTTCAAAATGTCCAGGTTTCAACTAATGTTACCACAGATACAAGGAAATGCAAAGTGATGCCTCAAGCAAAGGAGATTAAATCATTAGCAACCGTCTAGGAGTAGGAATTTAAGACCCCTAGTCTAAGTGGCCAAAAATAGAAAAATCTTGTCTCTTGCTCATAATGTATGTCCATTGGTTTTTGGTTATGCAAACCTTTAATTTTAATAGAGTATCATTGAGGTTGATTGAATCAATGTGTGTGGATTTAAGAGCTAACATATGTGCTTCTTTATAAGATCTTTTAAATTCACCAAGAGAACCACTAATATCCCATATACAGGGTTCTCCAATAGCCTTCTCTTTGAAAGTGCATCATGCATAGAAAAGGTATAGAGAGCACAAAATGGATGTGTGTTGTAAGTGGAAAATAATCACTGTGACTTTCAGCATTGACTAAAAGTTTATTCCTTACTGCAAGCTAAACAAGTCTTAGCTGACTAATACAATAACCAATGGTTGTGCAAAGCAGTTGTACGAAGTTATGCACACAAACAAACAATACATCCTCTTATCCTTGGCTGCACATCCTAACTAGCAATTGGTGCATACAGAAATGTTTTTTTCCATCCTACTGATTTTTTGGCAGTACCACGTGGTTATACATTTTATTTTCAGTCCATACCAGTTGTAAAGAATATATTTCTATGTTTAAAATAAGATAACTGTGTTTGCTCCATTTCAGAATGGCTTTCTAGATCTTAAAGGTTAATTTTAAGTGCTTTATGATATAAATTTCAATGCCTTTGTTTTGGTTCTAGACAAAGAAATTCTTCATTGCAATGCAGTCAAATTCACAAATAAGTTACCATTGTGTGTGTTTTTGTATCTTTTTCTCTCTCTTCCTTCTCCTCCTCTTCTTCTTTCATGTCTATAAAATTGCTTCATAATTTAAACTACTGAAGATATCTACAAATTTATTATAACATTTGTTTGCTTTCAGTGAAATTTTAAATTTTCTCACAAGGTCTCCTACATCTGTGCCACACATCTGTGTGTTTTGTTTGTGTGTGTGTGTATACACATATATACATACAACATATAATTTCATGCAATTATTTCTTTTAAATTTAATTTTTTAAATTTAATTTTTATCTTTAGTTGTTAATTATTTCACATCTGGTAATATAATTAATATAAGTTGAGATCAAGACAAATATATTTGCAAAGGTATATTATTACTTACCTATTTTTGAGTTTATTTAATCAATGCCTATTTTTACAACATTTAAAATATTGCTATAAGTTTTATTGAACAATTAATGCATGTGATATTTCCAATAAAATATTTATTAATTTTATATATTATATTTTTGAATTTAAGATAATAAGGAAAATAATTTAGAATGCTATATTTGTAAGGGACATTTGAATTAATTTTATAATTTTTATCAGAATTCTTTTTTAATAAAGTTGCAATGTCATGAAATTTACTGTATATCCATTTGAAAGTCATTAGAAATTGTTTAATAAATTTGCAGATGGCTTGCCATATTTTCTTAAAATCTTTATTTATTTTGATTTGTGGTACTTATCATTTTACTAATTTGATGGCTACCATAATCTTATAATTTTTTACCACAGCATATCAGCAGACATAGAAAACCTCACCACTTCATGGTATCTCAAGTTCTCTGGAGATTTTTTTCTAGTGATTAACTGGGAGGAATTACTAGAAACCTTCTAACAGTTACTGTCATTGTAACCAATCCAGAGCTACACTTTCCAATGTGCTCCTTTATAAGAAATGTATACCTCATAGATCTTTTCTAGAATTCAGTTACTGTTCACAATCTAATTGTGAATTTTCTGACAGAGAGTAAACTAATTTTTCTCCCAACATGTGCTGGTCAGATTTTCCTGAATATTTTATTGAGGTGCACATACCTTGAGGTGATGTCTTATGACCATTTTATTGCCATCTGCCAACTTTGGCAAAATGGGCTCACCATCACCCCTTGTCTGTACACACAGGCAGCTGGTCATTTATGGGCCACTGTGCTCATCAATTCTGCTATCCAGACTGGTACCATGTTCAGGCCTCCCTTCACACAGTCAATCATGATCTATCAATTCTTCTGGGATATTCCTCACATTTTGAGGATCACATCTTCAGATGTTCGGTTTTCTGAGTCTCTGGTCCTAGCAATAAATGCTAGAATTTTTAGCATGTTCTTGCTTTAGGTTTATGTTATATCTAAATATATTTTCAGTGGTACTTATGATTTGTTCTATAGAAGCTGGTAACAAAGCTTTATCCAACTGTTCCCCACAGGTGACAATTCTCATTTTGTTTCTAGTATCTGTTTCAAGTGTTCTCTTAGGTTCAATTGCAGATAATGCATCTCTTAAATATCTTCCTACAGCCATGTTCTAATCCAGGGTGTCCTCGTTCATGAACCCCATCTTCTATATTGTATGGTACATGGAAATTAACAGTGTTCTAGGCAGAGTGTTCAACAGATATTTTGAGATCTGTAGCAGGGATTTTTGGATTATGAATTTTTAAATACTAAATTTTTAAAAGTTTAATTTGTACATGATGTGTTCTTCAGTTTCATTCTCTTCCTATAATATCTACTGTTTTCTTGTTTATATAATTTGAATTGTTTACTTAAGTGTTAGTGATTTGTTATATTTCTCTGTAATAGTTATTCATACTCAAAACTTCAAGACTATAACTCGTGTATTCTTAAAACATCTTTCCACATTGTTAAAACATTTTGGAAAATGTTTAGGATGATTTTTAGTTATGAAAAATAATACTATCATATGGAGAAGTGTATGGGATTGTACAATAATAAGTGACCACACATTTGAGAGAACTTCAAATTACAGGATACTGCCACCCTGGAAAGGAATATTGAGTGTTTGGAAATAGGGAATTCAATTCAAATTGTTTTCTTTGTATTCAACTTTCTATAATGTCTGCACCAATTTTCAAAAGTAATTAAAATAGCTACACAATCACAGAATTAAGGACACAATAAGAATATAGAAAACAAAGTATGGTATCAAGTTGAGATGACCATACCTTTTTATCAACACCTTAAGAGATGCGTATACCATGACAGATCTTCAAGTTGCAGGATGTCACTCTGTAAGATAATATTGTGTCTTTTAATTTAGAAAAACTGTTTTAAATGCTGTCTTTACATTCACTCTCATACAAGTGTCTTGGCTGATAATAAAGTGAAGAGAACTGATACACCACTGAGGAATGAAGAGAAAATAAGGGTATGGTGCGTAGACCTGTGCTAAAGTTGGAAACTGAGAAGAGTTGCTTCCATTCTTGAAAATGTGACTGTAAAAACAATGTCCTTCAACACAAAATATTTTAGGACGCTTTTGTTCTCTGTTTGAGTTTTGGGTGGAAAAATGAATACCATGCTTGGTACATTCAAGCTTTCTGAATGATGAGGTACAAGGAATCAGTAGAATGGAGTGTGATGTAGCAATAGATAGAATTAAATAGTTTCTTCAGTATACCAGATATTGCTAATTATATGTGACATACTTTTCCCCAAAATGAGATATAATAACATATCTTCTCAAGATGGTAAGAGTTTTATTACCTAATTCCAGAGGCTGAGCCAGCATTCTAGTTCAAAAATTATATATTTATTTCTTATCTCAGAAATAAATCCCAGGCAGATTGCCTTTGCATATTAGAATTGGTACCAAGAAAAATTCACTTTTATGGAGACTGTGATTATTTGTTTTATCCTCATTCTACAACTGGTCAAATGACAGGCCAGGCCCATATGGCTAAGTGTTTATTATTCATTTGATATGAAAGTAGTGCATGTATTTCATGAGTTAATGTTGTCCAAAAGTAATAATCCTAGTAAGAGTTTCATATGTGATCATATTTCTCTCATGCCTATTATGCTCATATTTTCAATATTTGAAAAATTTAATGCCCCATATGCAGCTTTTTAAACTGATTATGAATCTATTCACTGATGTTTCCTTATAAAACACATCACTGTCAATTTTACATTCAAGTTTCATTCTTAGAATTGTTGAAGGTTACATTTCTAGGCCTTATATTAATTAATATAACATTTTTTGAAGTATCTTAATTTATATTTCAGTTTCAATTTATGTAGAATTATTATGTGAATAATTTATTGTATTCCAATACATAGGGGTTGATAAAATCTGGTACTATTCTGTGTCTTCACTGTTTTGATTTCTCTGTAAAATGTGATATTTGATGTTATGACTCTGAGCTTGTGCCTTGATATTTTTGGGTGTGTGTTTTTAATTTGTATGACACCATGAGATAATCTATATCAAAAGTTGAAGTTACTTTTTCTTGAATATTTCCTTGGATTTTAAAAAATAATAATCCCCAATATCATTTCTATCTCAGGAGCAGGACAAACTTACTCTTACATGTTTTCAACATTTTTACTTTATTTCTATATTATAAAAATTTTAATCAATCTTTTATTACATCCTGAGAGATTATTTAATCCATGAATATGCACACATACAAATACATAAGTTGTTAGCTATTTGTACTATCAGATTTATTTTTCTTATAGCAAAGTAAAGATTCAAAATCATTCTTTATGTATAAACACATGCATGCATTCATATATAATTTCATGTTATTGTCACTTATTACTTTAAAATTTCATTTTCTATTTGTTCTTTCCGGTTTATACATGTTTGGAATTTCTTTATTGAATTTGTCATAAAATTGCCTCCTCCATATCTATTCAATAGTATTTTCATTTTATATATGTAATAATTTTTGTCTTCCACATTTATAATGATATCAGATGCTATCTGCTGTTTTGTTGCTTCTTTTAGAACTCTCATACATTTTATTTTATTTTTCTTGCCTCACAATGTTTCTTAATAAAAGTTGTTAGGGTCACCTTATTTGCCTGATGATGTTTCCGTAGTGTATATTTTGAATCCTATCATGTTTGGCTTTGGAGAATTTCTGTTTGCTATATTTTCATATAGTGACGATTTGACAGTTCTAATCTTTGATAAATTTTCCACCATCAATGAATTTATAATTTTAATGAGTTCTTACTCCATGGAAATAATCCCATAATATTTCTCTTTTGAGCTCTAACATGGATTGTCATATTTAATATTTTAGTTTTCAGTAAAATACATTTATGTGATAATAAAATGAGGCCATGATATATTGCCTTTTTTACATCACTCTATTTTGTGGAAATCTGAAAGCATATTTTCTGAAATGCTTCATTTCTTTACAATTTCTTCTTCTATTCTATCAAATTCCATTTTTCAACAACCTTTCCCCTACGTCTCTCAGTCTTCCATTTCTAATTTCTAATGGTTACATTATTTGGCGTAGCTGCTGCCGCTTAAAGCAGGACGTGCGACGCCACCAAGCGCGGCGGCATCTGGACCCCACACTGCAGTGAAGCCCGAGCCGGGGGAAAGTGACTGGGATAAAATCATTACCTTTGTGAAGACGAGAAACTTTATTTGGACTCATAAGCTGGGAAGGGAAAGTTAAAATTAAAACAGCCTCATAGGTTGGGTGCAACACCGTTTGCCTTGTTAGGTGGTTTGGTGAACGTTTTTGCACGTGGGTCTTTCTCTTTTTACAGAGTAGATGGAGGTCCAGCTAAGTTGACTGTAATGGAAGCCAGATATTCCATTATATTACTATAAATTAGGAATGCCCCATTGGAGAACGCGTCCACGGTACATTATTCAGAGCGGCAGCAGCTGCTTTGCTGAGGGAGATAGTTCTGTGGCGTCCTCAGTAAGGGCCACCCTGAGAGGCTGCCTCCTGCTCCGCTTTGGCGGAACGTGCCACATCCCGCCCTTCCGCTCTTTCCTGGTGCGCTCAGCTTTTGCAGTGGAAGTTTGCAGAACTGAGTTCCAGCCCTTCATTTGCATGATTGTGGTGTTGACTGAGCCTCAGTTTCAGGGTCACAGTAGTCAGGAGGCGCTGGTGGCTGTCCTGAGTGCAGCGGCCCTCACGGAGCACCTGCTCTAGAGACTTCAGTGGATGGGTCATTGTCACTGCTGGGAAATCAGAGCTCAGAGTCTAAGCACTTCACCTGTCACACACCACGTAGGGACAGACCCAGGGATTTGGTCCACATCTGGGAGCCCAGCGCTGTGGAATTTCCCTTCCATGGTGTTTCTCAGTCAGCTGATTAATATAGTTAGAACAAGCATATTTATTTTAAGTAAGCAACATTCTAGTATTCATTGTGATGTTCTAGTATCAAATAGGTATTAACTACAGTTCTTTGAGAAACGTGTATCTGCTGTTCATATCTTTTTACAGCTGCTTAAAAAGATAACCAGCTGTACCAAAAATAGTATGCCTTGGGTTTCACTTTTTTTCTTAGAAGTTTAAGTATTTTTTGTTTATTTTTTTAGTCAACAGTGTATTCAAATCAAGTTCTGGAAATACAAAATTACTGCTATAAAAGACATTTCATAAAGTTTGAAACAAGCTAAAAGGACAATAAAATTTTCCTTCCTTATAAAGCATCAATATTTTTCCTGCTGAAACTAAAGAGTGTGGTTGAAGACAGTTGTTGATCCAACGTTTTCTTTCTGTGGAAATGTGGTCTTTTCCCTTTACACTATTAGAAAAAGGGTCATGTTTAAGTAGGTTGGGAAAGTTGTGGCTAGGGTTAGGGAGGCGCCAGTGCATGAGACTGCCTTCCAGCCTGCCCTAAACATAACCTGATTCCTTTCTGGGCTATTTAAACTACACAGAAGTCCCTAGAAGGCTCTCTGGAGCCCTTGGGCTTCCATCTTCTCTTCTAAGACTGCTGAGCTCAGGGCCCCGTATAAAAAGCCCTTGTCATCATTTTGTTTGTTGCTGGCATCAAGGAGGTTGAAGGAATGGTTGGGTCTGACAAGACTGGGGATATTAGGGCACTGAACACGTGGAAGACTTTGTTGGTGTTTGCATGTCAGGGGCACTGTGGGCCTCTGTTTAGGTGCCAGGTTTCTGGGAACTTGAGTCCTGCACCCTCAGCCTCATGACCTCCATCCTGCACATGCATTTGTGGCTCAGTGACATCCTGCAAGTGGGGCCTGGGGTTGGCAAGCTGCTGTGCAGGCTGCCGCAAGTGTACCTCCTCTCCTGTCTGTCTCTCCTTCACACATAGAACCTGAAGTTTCAGAGGATTTGACCTGACAAACCTTTCTCTGCACATCGGCAGTAGTAATGCCTCCCCAGGGGTAAGTATAGACAGAAGAAGGCCAGAGGTCGGGACTGGAGGGATGTGGTTGGCAAAGGCTTGAGCTCGGTGCTTTGAGAATAGAGTCCATGTAAGCAGGTGGTCCTCCACTGTGTTTCGAAAAAGCCCCATTTCATGGCCTTCAGGACCTTCCCTGCTCCATGGGGGCCAGGGAGAATTACCCTGGCCTGGTCTTCTCTCCCTAGGCATCCACTTCCCTGGGTACTTTTATCATTCACCTCACGTAGTGGATCCAGTTGCCTTTGGTTTGCTCAGAGAAGGCCAAAGGGAGCATGTCGGGAGGGAGCCTTAGTTTTGCTGCCAAGCCTCTGGGCTCAAGGGGCCTCTCTGCCGCCATCGTGGCCCAGGCTTCTGAACCTCAGCCCCAGAGGCTGCAGGTGTGCCCAGCTTGCTCCCTAAAGTCAATTCTCTCAGATCCCAAGGTTTTAGGTGAGCTTTCTTTGCAGCTTTGGTTTTCCCTTATGCATTTTGTTGTGAAAATGTGAAATTTTGATTGCATGCTTTATATTTGTTAGCATCATATGTGACAAGAAGTGTTTGAGAATTTCCTGGGAGAATAGATTTTTATTTCTTTGTCAAACTTTATTGAAGCCAATAATTTTATGTAGTGAAGCTTTAATAAAAAGAGAGAAAGTATGATTTTTTTTTCCATTCTCAGGAGAAAGCTCTTTTTTATGCAAAATAACGTGAGTGCTGACCACAGTCCTGCTTTTCAGACTAGGAAATTCAAACCTAGAGGAGCCAATACCCTCAGTCTTGTGATGCCAGCTTTGCTGACTGGCCTTACCAATTTGTTCTCCTGGGAAGGGTCATCTGATATTAGTCCATGTAAACCACTGCTGGACTGATGAAGTGCAGTTCCATTGGGATTTTTGTTGTTGTTGTTTGTTTGTTTGAAGTACCGATGCTCGGATTGAACCTGGGACCTCATATGTGGGAACCCAGCACTAAACCGTTGAGCCACACAGGCTTCCCTGAATTGGTTTTCTTTTGTTTTGCTTGTTTTTGTTTTGCTTTTTTTTCCCCAGGAGGCACAGGGAACTGAACCCCAGACCTCCCGTGTGGGAGGCGGGCACTCAGCCGCCTGAGCTTCATCTGCTCCCAGTAATATTATTTTAAATAAGGGTTTTACCTTTACTAGAGAAAGTATGGAAAATAGACTTTTGAGGAAGATAACAAAAGAGTAAAAACAAAGTTATAAGTATAGATAAAAGCACAAGGGTGTCATTTAAACAAGGGAATTTCGGTGTAATGAAATAAAATAAATTATATTGGCACATCTTCACCTTGTCTTGAATTAGTCATAAGTTCCCCTTTTGAGCAACCACCCGAGTTAACCCTTCCCTGGACATAACCACAACTAGCAATGCCTGCACCTTCACAGGTATGGATGATAAGAGCTAACCTCAGCTTGTATGATCAGCCCTTCCCACTTCTTCTCCCCTTGCCACTGCAGCTCTTTTCTACTGCAGAACTTATTTGCAAGACATCTATCTCCATATGGCTTGGATGATAAGAAGCTCTCCTCAGCTTCTCCAAATTACCTTAGTCATCACATCTGCTCTTTGCACCATTCATTTTGAAACTACCAATCCCCAGGATCCATAGGAAAGCCCTATTCCTCCCCTCTGGGTCAAAATAAAGGCAAGAGTTTGGAATACACGTGTAATACTCCCTGCCTCACCATGAACCCTCACAGAAGCCTAGGTTAGGTAAGCTAGAGAGTCTCCACTGCCCTCATTCTCCATTCTCCCCCTCCAGACCCTTTGATCTAATAAACCTCCCATTTCATGCAGTCTTGCTGGGTATCTGTGTTTATACCTCATCACCCAAAGAACTTCCCCATAATGTCCAAAACACTTGGTTGAATCGGTTCTTGCTGCATGATCTCAGTGGTACCAGTCCACATTAGATGGTGTCAACTGCTTCTGGGTTATTTGGTTTCATTTTAATTTTGGGTCATATACCATCTCATATCTTGGAAGTGGCAGCAGTTTTAGCTGTGTGTGTTGTGCCCAAGTCTCAATTCCATCTAATTTGACAGCTATATGTGAAGTTATTAAAACCTGATAAGGTTATTTCAAGCTAAGCTAGAGATTGGATTTTCATTGTTTTCTTTCCCAGAATGTGAGGCCATCAGGTTGCAGGTGGTAGAATATTGTTTTTAGGTGGTAGAGGGTCAGTAAAAGTGTCTGTCACCTGTTTAAAATATCCCTGAGGATATTCCATTCATTTCTCACAATACTGAAAAAAAAAATCTCACTTCACTATCATTGGATCCTGTTTTAGTTTGCTAAGGCTGATGAAAGCAATATGCCCCAAATGGGTTGGCTTTTCCAAAGGGGGTTTATTGGCTTGCAAATTTACAGTTGTAAGACTGAGAAAAGAGTCCAAATAAAGGCATCATCTGGCCATGCTTTCTCCTTGAAGACCAGCTGTGAACAATCCTGGACTCCTCTGTCACATGAGAAGGTAAATGGTGGCATCTTTCAGTCTCTGTCTTCTCCTCTGGACTCCATTGCTTTCAGCTTCTGGTTTCTCTGCCTGTGGCTTTCTCTCTCAGCTTCTGAGGGTCTCACTCCAAGTACCTGTGTCTGTCTCTTTACATATGGACTCCAGTAAGAAGATTAAGTCCCACCCTGGGGCACACCTTACAAAAGTAATCTAATCACAGAGTCCTATCTACAATAGGTTCACACCCACAGGAATGCATTAGCTCTAAGGACATGATTCTCTGGGGTTCACTGTCACAGATCATCTCTAGTGAACTGTTCCACATACATGGGCTGCCCTATAATTACCTCAGTTGGGGTCAATGGTGTTTGCCTGATGGTATAGATCTCAGGGCCATGAGGACCAAAGGGAATTCTTTTGGCCAAGACAGCACCAGTGAGCAAGTATTTAAACTTTAAAGTATTTAAACTTTAATTGAAATACCCTATGGATTTATTCCACCTTACCAGAGATGGAGGATGGTATGGGCAATGGAGGTTTTGCTGGATGGGAACCACTTGACACACTTTTTTATAACCTGTCCAGTGAAGTGAGTTCCAAGCTTGCTTGAGAGTTCAAAGGGTGCTCTCTGCTTTGGAATACCATTTTCTAATATCATTTTCCCATTCAGTTGTAGTATTCTTATTTTGACAAGAGAATGCCTCAACCCATTCTTAAAACCTGTATATCATAAGACTTATGTAATTATAATCCATTGAAAGTCAGGTTGGTAAAGTCCATCAGGCAATGTTCAAATAATACAGTTGTGGAGGCAAAGTTTATAGTGATATATACATTAATGAATTTTGACTAGATTATGAGACTATCATGTATGACTTTGATTATAGATTTTTTTAAACTACCTTATCAAAGACTACCTACTAATATATTTTCATGTCCTCTTTCATTTTTCTACATTCCATAATGGATAATTTCATGGAGTGCTCACATGTAGTTCTTTTTATGGACACTGGGGCAAACAGGGCACCATCCAGCACTTCCCAAATTCCATTCCCAGAATTTAATTGGTAACTCTGATGACACTATTTTTCTTTTTCAAATTCAGAAGCATTTTGCTACCTGTGAATTATCTCATTTGGAGAGGTATTATGAAGGACATTATAAAAGGAAAAAAATTTGTTGTTTCCACAATGTTAGTTTGGCACTTTTCTTATCTTCTCACTCAGTTTAGTATCCCATTTCATTTGTATCCCAGCAATTTTTCTTGGTTTTACCCTTTTCTTAGATAATAAAAATGCACCTTATAGTTCAGATACTTATCAGTTTTTAATTGGGCTTCTAATGACTTCAGGAAGCCTCATTTATTTGCATAAACTTCCAAATCATGAATTACTCCAAATGCATATTTATTGTCAGTATAAATATTAAGTGAAGTTCTTTTAGCTAAATTACTACCTTTATTTAAGTTTTAACTCAGCTTTCTAGGGTATTGTGGGGCCAGGGGCTTCTTGAACCTAATTGGTTCTACTGTAGTTGTTACTTTATAGTCTGCCTCATAATTATCTGTTTCTGTTTTAAGGTAAGACACATCTAAAAATAAGATCTAATCCAAGTTTATCAAGTTTTTATTGTTATTTGTTTGTTTGGTTTGTGTGTATGTGTGTGTGTGTGTGCGCTTTGGTAAGTCTGGTCCTGGGGATAATAACTGGGAAACAGCTACCTCACAATCTTGAGGCCCAGCTTCCTCAGGCATGGTCAACAGAATACTGGAGTTAAAGTATTACAGTGGAGGATTGGTTATTTTAAGGAGAGAGCAATATGATTTCTTAAAAGGTCGGCCTGTGAGCTGACATATGCTGGGTTTTTCTTGAGATTAAAAATTGGCAAATGGTGTGCTCTATTAACTACAGGATATGCCCCCTGACCAAGTCAGTTGACACCTCATGTAATCTTGCAACAGCAGTGTAGCAGTTTAGCATTGCTTAAGAATTCCAAAAGTAGATATTGGATTATGTTTGTAAACTGATCTGTACCTGGGCTTGATGAAATTATGATTAGGGCTTTGATTGGGCCACATCAGTAGGGTGTTGAGTCCCTGACCCTTGGTGGGTGGAGACTCACAGATAAAAGAAATGGCAAAGGACATAGTTGGAGTTCTGATGCTGAGTTTTGAGCTGGAGCCTGGGACATGAACACACAAGAGAAGAACACAGAGGAATAGAGATGGCTCTTAGACATGGAAGAAGCCCTGGGGAGACTGAGCAATTTGCTTGATAGTCTACAGTTGACCTTGTGGAGAGAGGCAAAGCCTAGAGAGCCTCATAGTCTACAGCTGACTTGTGGAGATAGCAGAGGAGCTAAGCCCAGAGACAAACAAGCCCTGGGAAGAGAGGAATCCAAGAAGCCTGAACTCTCACAAACATTGGCAGTCATCTTGCTTCAACATGTGGCAATAGACTTTGTGAGGGAAATATCTTATGCTTTATGGCTTGGTAACTGTGGGCTTCTACCCCAAAAATGCCCTTTATAAAAGCCAACAGATTTCTGGTATTTAGTATCAGCACCTGTTTTCCTGACTAATACAAGCAGCTACTACCCTTACACAGCTGGGTCTGGTCTAGCCACTGTATCCAGTTACAGACTGGAATATTCTCTGCATTTCTCCCCATGTCTCAGTGAGGACTCTTAATCGTTTTATGTAAATTTTCATAAAATTACAATGATAAGTTCAATTGTAATTGGGTGTTATGATTAATGTTGGAGGTAATGGAAAGTGTATGAATCCCATTTAAAGATGTTAAAATGGCTGGCCCTATTGGCAAGGTATTTGACCCAGCTTGAACTTTCATTTTCACAAGTGTTGTGAAATTGACAGATGGAGCAAGGTTTATATACTAACCTTTCTTCTCATTTACAGTTTGTTTGTTTTTTTCCCCTGAAGGCAAAGTTCAGATCTGTAGCTGATTACAAGCTCTTTCAGGGAAGCACCAGAGAAATACAATGTAACTGACCAGGAAACTTGGTTATTTTGTAGCATGTATCATTTTATAAAGAATAACTTAAATTATTAAAAATAACACTGTACTCTTGTCTAATATCTTGCAAATCCGTACCAGTGCATATCATGAACAGTCAATATGTTGACAACTCTCTAGGAACTTTGTATCATTTCTGAAACATTTATATTTATAACTTCTTTACTCACTCAAATTTAGCCAACAGAAGGTTAGAAAATTCCTTTTAATTTGACAGAACATCCCATACAAGTCCCAAAATATCAAATAAACCTAACAACTTTTAACATTTCTCTTCTTATAAGGTAAAAGAACTTTTTTTTTTCAGGACCCCTGCAGAAATCTGTGATCAAGGAGACATACTTAAGATTTTATTGAGGGAATGCAAAGGGTCAAAATTGCCAGGAGGTTTGTAATGTATGTCAAATAAGGCCATAGGTCACTGTGAACAAGACTTGGCACCTAATTCAACTAAGTGATAACAAAGGATTAAAACAGTATTCTGGAGGTAGTATGATTCTTTACAAAAATAGTTATTTTAAAAAGGAGAAACCTTGATTCTCTTAAAAAAATGGCATTCCTATTAAAGACCACATGCGGGGCAGAGAATTATTGTGATAAAACACAGAATAAATGACTTCTAGGCCATTTACTCAGAAGGTAAATAAAACTTCTTACAACCTCTTACTAAGAGCAGACCAATAATGTCAGAAAATGTTGTCATTTTAATAGGGGGAAAACCAAATTTCAAATTTGCATGTATATGCGGTTTATAAAAATCTCATTGAAAACCCCATTATATCTTATCCAGCAATGAACACCAAAATCAAATTTATTTTTCTGCAAACCACTTGCAACTGTCCTATTCTTTCAGGTTTTATCCTATAGTTTTCTTTTTTTAAAATATTGCAATAACCAATGATTTTGCTTTAGGAAAGAACTATTATTTCTTATTTTCTCAATAAAACCAGATCCTGCATACCATGCAAGCTTAATTTAGCAGAAGCCTAAGGTTTTAAGGTATCAACAGATCTTGGACTCTACCTTGAAGCTGACAATTTATGCAAAACTGAATTACTGTTGACATCAATTTTGTCAGAAATGACTCAATTTTTTAAAGTTAAAACAATTTATTTTCTACCATAAACATCTAGCAGCATGCTATAAGGAATCATTTAAAGAGCCTAATTTAGAATCATTACAGCCTTTAGAAATTCTAAATATTAATCAAAGAATGCACTCCATAATTTGGTGGAGACCAGGAGCTTCTTTTTCAAGTGCACACCTTAAATGGTTGTCCTTGGTTAATTCAAATATTCCCCAATTAGCCCCTGCAAACTCATATTATCCTTGGTGAGATTCACCCATTTATTCAGAAAGAAATATGAACTGGTACCATACTCAGAAAAGAGGCATTAGAGAATTTTTCAGGAGAGAAGAAATGAGATTTAGATTTTAAAGTCCCCATGTTAAAATAAAGGTTCAAAAAATGAAAATCTTATAGAGGCCCTGTATGTCAGGCTTATCTAGGGAAACAGAACCAGCAGAAGATATCTGTAAATAGTAGGAGGTTTTATAAAATTGCCTCCTGCAACCATGGGGATGCACAAGTTCAAATTCTGCAGGGCAGGCAGTAAACCAGGGGCTCCAATGAGGTTCTTTAATAAGTTCCCAGGAGATGCTAGCTATGTCTAAAGCAGAGATGGGAATAATCTCTCTAAATGCTGAAATCACTTCCTGTTTTAAGTCCTTCAACTGATTGGATGAGACATCATTCATTGTTGATGGCAACCTCCTTAGCTGATTGTAGATTTAACCAGGCATCTATGCAACCAACTCATTGATGATTAGAGTACACGAAATGCCCTTGTATTACAATTAGCCCAGTGCTTCCTTGACCAAACAACTGGGCACCACTACCTGGCTATATTGGCACAATAGCTAAACATCACAGGTCCCCAAAACTGAAAAGCACCTGTCTTAAGACGTGTCAAAACCTCTGTAACATTCCCTTCCCACCCAAACAGACATAACCAGGATCTCACAAACTAGACACTGGGAACAAAAATCAAATCCAACAATAAATCTGCTGAGCTCTCCTGAGGAAAATACTCAGCAGCCATCTCCCAGCATATGCTTATTCCCCTCCTTTCCCCTCTTGATTGCATGTATGCAGATATTTTGCTAAAATTTTAAAATGAACATTTTCTCTATTTTTATCATTGATCTTTTTTTTCCTCTCCATTCAGTCCACTTTGTTTCTGTGTTTTAAATATATATATATATATATATTTTAATTTAAATTTCATGCATCATTACTCTTCATTACTATATATAATAGTTGATTATTTGACTGAGTCTTTTTGTTTTAGGAAGAATTTACAGCTAAATATATCCATCATAAATACTTAAGTTACAGTTTTGTATTTGTTAAAAAATACCATTTTAACAAAACCCCTATCAAAGAGGGCATATTACCATCATAAAAGTGATTTCTCTCTCTCCTTCCTACGTAATCCTAAGAACATTCTCCATTTACCCAGAGGCAGTTACTAGGCAGTTATTTATTTTCTCATTAGTTTATGTATATACTCTAGAACTTTACATAATTTGCTTCACGCAATAAGCAATGTTTTGTGCATGGCATCATTGAAAAAACTCAAAATAATGTTTTTGAAATACATCATATTTGGGGTGTATTAGGAGTCTATTCGTTTTAAAATTTTTGTACTATTCCATTTTATAAATACACTGCATATTATTTATCAATTTTTCTTTGATGGACACCTGAACTATCTCTACTTCTTGGTTAAAGTGTACAAAACTGCTGTTAACATATTTATACAAATCACTTTTGGATCTAGTAATTCAGTTCTCTGGAATACATGATGAAGGGTTGAATTGCTGGTTAATATTAGTTTTAAAAGGCACTGCTTAAATTTTTGTGAATTTTCATAGTATCTTAAATACCAATAATATGCAGGAGTGGTTAGTTTAGCCATAGCATCACAATCATTTAGTGTTGCTGGAATTCTTTATTCTAGAAGTTCTGGAGTTGTGTAGTAGCAGGTTATTGTGCTACTACAATAATCTGTGGTTTTATTGTGGTTTTCATTAGCATTTTCCTTGAGAATATACAAAGATGGAACACAAAATGCCATTAAACAGGTATCCATGGTTTTAAAAAGACTTACTTTTACATAGGATATTCTCTAAGCACAGTGGAATTAAATTAGATGTCAACAACCACATATTTGAAAATTTAAGAGCATATATTTATCAACTTTGTGAGACAAAATAAATCAGGAGAAAAAAATAAAAATAGACTATATAAAAATAAATATTTTATTAATAAATTCATATTTATTGCTATAGATCCATTATATATGAATAAAAATATAGCAGGACATAGAGTAAAGTTTACATCTGTTAATGCTTATTCTGGAAAAGGAGAAAGGTCTATAGACAATGACCAACTTTTCCCTTACATTAATCCAGGAAAAGAAGAGTAAAAACTTCCCAAGAAAGAAAAGCCCAGGACCTGATGGTTTCTCAGGGGAATTCTATCAATCACTCACCAATCAATCAAAGAAGAATTAACTCTAATTCTTCTCAAAATCTACCAAAAAATTGAATAGGAGGGAACACCCCCTAATTCATTCTATGATGCCAAGATCACCCACATACCAAAATTAGCTGGAGTTAATGCGAGAAAATAAAACGGCAGATCAATAACTTTTCTGAATAAAGATGCAAAATCCTTAACAAAATCCTAGTGTAAAGAACCTAACACATATTAAAATAAATATATAGTATGATCAAGTGGAATTTACCCCTGGGATGTAAATTTGGTTCAACATAAGAATATCAGTTTAGTGAAGTAGATGTGACTCAAGCATTTGAGCGCCTGCTTCCTACATGGGAGGTCTTGTGTTTTGTCCCCAGTGCCTCCTAAAATTTCAAAAAAACAAACAAGAAGCAAATGAACAATCCAACTCAGGGGAGTTGATGTGGCTCAATGGTTGAACAACAGCTTCTCACATAGTAGGTCCTGGGTTCAATCCCCAACCATAGCACTTGAAAAAAAAAACTCAATTAGTATAATAAATCATATTAACACAGTGAAAGGCAAAAAAATATTCATCTCAATTGACATAAAAAAGGCATTTGACAAAATCCAACACCTTTCTTGATAAAAACTCTTAGAAAAATAGGAAGCTAAGAAAACTTCCTCAACACAATAAATGGCAGATATGAAAATCCACAGCTTACATCCTACTCAATGATGAGTGACTGAAATATCCTCTCTAAGATCAGCAAAAAGACAAGAGTACTTAATGTCATCACTATTATTCAACATGATCTCAGAAATTCTTCCCAGAGTTATTAGGCAAGAAATATAAATAAAAGGCATCTAAATTGGAAATGAAGTAATACTTTCTCAAACTACAGATGATGTGATCTTATATAAAAAAATTCTGAACAAATATGCAAGAAAGCATTTGTAGCTAATAAATGAATCCAGCACAGTGGTGGTGTACCATGTCAACACTCAATAACAGTAGTGTTTCTATCTACATACCTGTAATGAACAATCAGAAGACATAATCAAGAAAAAACTCCACTCAAAATAGCAACTAAAAAATCAAATATCAATGAATAAATCTAACCAATGAGGTAAAGGACTTGTACATGGAAAACTACCAAACACAGCTAAAAGAAATCAAAGATGTAAATCAATGGAAGGATGTTTTGTATTCATGGAATAGAATGCTATTGTTCAGCTGTCAATCCTACCCAAAGTGATTTGTAGATTCAGCACAATCCCAATAAAAATTCCAAAAGCCTTCTTTGCAAAAATGGGAAAACCAATGATCAAATCTATATGGAAGTGTAAGGAATCCCAAATAGCCAAATCCACCCAAAAAGGGGAATGAAGTTGGAGAACTCCACTTTTCAATCTTAAAAGTTATTATGCCAGTAAACTTGCAGCCTTTGTTCAATCTCTGTCCTGGAAGGAGTAGAAGCAAATGCAATTGAAAAACACATGAGTCTTCTGTGATGGTAGAGATTAGGTTCAGTGCAGCAGGTTGGAAAGCCAGCAGTGGTCATGGCCTGGACACATGACCCAACAGGAGTGGAACTTGGGTGCACTTTGATCAATTTTTTGGTGCACAGCAGATAGCTTCACCCAGTCCACCTTAAAAGGATATGGAAATCCTGGTCCCAAGGCACACCAGGAAGGAGAGGAAGCAGGGCTCAGTCTAAGCACTCTCTGGGGCAGCAAGGGCAGATTCACTCTACCTACTTTAAAGGGCTGTGGCACTTTAGGTCCCAGTGTGCCCCAGGAAGAAGAGAGAGACCTGCATATCCTGAGCATTTTCTCTCAAAGCAGCACAGGCAGATTCAACCTTCCCACCTGGGCGAGGCATCAGTACACGTTGTGGAAGTTGATTAAAGAACTCCAATCTCAGGACCTGGGAGCTGTGCAAAAGTTTCCTCTCATCAAAGCTGGCAGCCTCAGTCTCAACCACACCCCCATGAGAGGTTCCCGTCAGCTGAGAATTCAAGACACAGCAACACCTTAGGACATCAGGGAATAGTGGGATGAAGGACAATGTGTTCATTAAGAAAGTGTAGAGTTGACGAAAAGTCAAATTGAAATTTATTAGGGTTTCCTCCCCAGAACACGTTGGATTCAATCTATACCACCTTCATGGGTTGCTGGGCCTGATTTGGCTGAGAAATCTGATATGGAAAGGTTGACACCAGGAGGACACTCCTACCAAAATTAGTTCTCCAGGTAATAGCAGGTAGAGAAAACAAAATCAGTATTAAAAACATACAGAGGGAAGCGGCTGTGGCTCAATCAGTAGGGCTCCCGTTTACCATATGGGAGGCCCCGGGTTCGGTTCCCGGGGCCACCTGGTGAAGGCAAGCCCACCCGCACGGCATGGTTAGCTGACCCAGCGAGCACAAGCAGCAAGGGGGGAATAAATGAATAAATAAATAAAATCTTTAAAAATAAATAAATAAATAAAAATAAAAATAAAAACATACAGAGGCAAAACAAAAACAAAAAGAACATTTTTGGATTCCTGGAGGAGGAACAGGAGAATGGAAGCTTGTTCCTGGAGATGTAATAAGTAGACATTGAGTGTAATCTCAAAAGTTACACTATAATTCAAAGTAAAAATCAGATGAACAAGAGTTGAAAAAATATGGTTTGTTAAGTATGAGCTGCTATAAAGATTCAATATAAGTTGAACCATGTGTCAAAGAGGAGCTTTAGCAAAGCCAACCAAATAAGGAAGTCATAGGCTAAAGAGAGAAACTGAGCACAGAATAAATACATCAAAAAGATTAGATGCTGACACACCAACAAAAATTACAAGCCATATTAAGAAACAGGAAAATACTGATGAGTCAAAGGAACAAATTAAACTTCCAGAAAAAACACAGGATCTTAGACAACTATTCACATATATCCAAACATATCTCCTTAATAAATTCAATGAGATGGCTAAAGAGATTAAGGATATTAAGAAGAGAGTGGGTGAACACAAAGAAGAATTTGAAAGCTTTCAGAGAAAAATCACAGATCTTATGGTAATGAAAGACATGTTTGAGATTAAAAATATATCAGAGTCAAATAACAGCAGATTGAAATAACAGAAAAGGATAAGTGAATTAGAAGACAGAACCTCTTAACTGAAAGGAGAGAAGACAAGAGAGAGAAAAGAATGTAAAAAATTGAACAAGCTCTTAGAGAATTGAATAACAGTGTGGAATGTACAAACATAGGCATTATGGTGTCCTGGAAGGAGAAGAGAAGGCAAAAGGACAGAAAGAATATTTCAGGAAATAAAGGCAGAAAATTCCCCAACTCATATGAAAGACAAAAATATCAATATCCAAGGACAGCATACGTCATACAGAATAATTCAGAATAAACCTACTCCAAGACACATACTATTCAAAATGTCAAATGCCAGTGATAAAGAGAAAAATATGAAAGCAACAAGAGAAAAGAATTTCATCACACACAAGAGACACTCATTAAGACTAAATGTCAATTTCTCATCACAGCTATGGAGATAAGAAGGCAGTTATATGATATAATAAAGGTTCTGAGAGACAAAAACTGCCAGGGAAGAATTCTATACACAGCAAAACAGTCCTTCAAAAATAAACATAAGTTTAAAGTCTTCATATATAAAAAGAAACTTTGAGTCTGTCACCAAGAGGCCAAAATTAAAAGAAATACAAAACAGAGTGCTGCACCCAGAAAGGAAAAGACAAGGGGAGAGTTAGAAATGATTATTAGAAAGGATAACTAAAAGGGTAAACCAACAAGCAATAGTATGATATGACAATGGAAAAACAAAGTATAAAACGGATGAATTAAGTATTGCCTTTACAGTAAAACATTGAATGTTATTCAACTGAACTCATCAATCAAAAGATACAGACTAGCAGAATGGATTTTTTTAAAAAGAATCAGCCATATATGTGCTGTCTACATGAGACTCACCTTAGATACATGGATACAAATATGATGAAAGTGAAAGTTTGTAAAAAAAATATTCCACACAACAGTAACCAGAAAAGAGCTAGAGTAGCTAGTCTAATATAGAACAAAACAGAATTTAAATTAAAAGCTGCTACAAGAGATGAAGAAGGACATATTATATAATATGTGCAATTCACCAAGAAGAAATAACAATAATAAACATTTATACAGCTAACCAGTGTGCCCAAATATATAGAGACAAACACTGGCAAAACTGAAAGATAAATAGATGTCTCTACAATAATAGTTGTATATTTCAAAACATGACTCTCATCATTGAATCAAACATCTGGATAGAGGATCAAGAGGACAAAAGAGAGCTTGAGTAATATGATAAATGAACAAAACTTAACAGACATGTATAGAATATTGTACCCTAGAGAAGCAGGATATATATTATTTTCAAGTGCTCATAGAACCTTTTCCAGGATAGATCATATGTTGGGTCACAGAACAAGTCTCAATAATTTAAAAAAAAATGAAATTATACAAAGCACTTTCTTTGATCATAATAGAATGGAAGTAGAAAGCAATAATAGGAAAGGGAAAACTCACAATTATATGGACATTAAATAATAGGTGTTTAAACAATCAGTGAGTTAAATAGAAATTACAAAAGAAATCAGTAAATATCTCCAGTCAAATGAAAAGGAGAATACAATATATCAAAACCTATGGGATGCAGTGTAGGCAGGGCTGAGAGAGTCCTAAATGTTTACATTTAAAAAGAAGAAAAAGCTAAAGTAAAAGACCTAACTGAATACTTGGAGGAACTAGAGGAACAGCAAATTAATCAAAAAGCAAACAGAAAGAAAGAAATAATAAAGAATAGAGGAGAAATAAATAAAATTGAGAAAAAAATAGAATCAACAAAACCAAAAGTTATTTCTTGAAGAAAATCAACAAAATTGATAAGAATTTGCTTGGCTGACTAAGAAACAAAAAAAAAAAGAAACTACAAATAAATAAAATCAGAAATGAGAGGAAGGCCATAACTACTGATCCCACAAAAATAAGTGATACCATAATAAATCAAAGAAATAACTGTACTATATTGGAAAACATAGATGAAACGCCCAAATTCCTTAGAATCACATTAACAAACTACACTGACCCTAAAAGAAATAGACATCACCAAACCAATTACAAGTAATGAGATTGAAATGGTGATCAAATATCCCCCCCACCCCAAATGAAAAGCCCAGGACCAGATGGCTTCAAAGGTGAATTCTACCATTCACTCAAAGAAGATATAATACCAATACCAATATTGCTCAAACACTTCCAAAATTTTCAACAAGTGGGAATGCTACCAAAAACATTCTATGAAGTCAACATCACCCAAATACCAAATCCAGAAAAATATACTAAGAAAAAATAAAATTTCTGACCAATTTCTCATTGAATTGAATTGCAATAATCCTCACAAAATGCTTGCTAACTGAATCCAACAGCACTTTAAAAGAATTATGAATTATGATCAAGTGGGTTTTATACCAGGTATGGAAGCATGGTTCAACATAAGAAAATCAATGTCAATAAATTGAGAAGGAAAAATCACATTATAATCTTGATTGCAGAAAAAGCATTTGGCAAAATCCAGCATCCTTTCTTGATAAAAATACTCTGAAAGACAGGAATAGAAGGAAACTTTCTGAACACGGTAAAGTGCATGTATAAAAACTAACAAAGTTGGTGGACTCTCACTTTCTGAATTTAAAGCACATTACTTAGCTACAGTGGCAAACGCAGCATGATGCTGGCATAAAGATACACATGTTGATGAATGAAATTGAATTGAGAGTTCAGAAATGGATCCTCATATTTATAGTCAACTGATTTTTGACAAGGCTGTCAAGCACACCCAGATAAGACAAAACAATCTCTTTAGGAAATGTTGCTGGGAGAACTGTATATCCATATCCGAAGGAAAGAAAGAGGACTTCTATCTCACACCTTATACAAAAATGAACTTAGAATGGATCAATGACCTAATATA
Organism: Tolypeutes matacus; assembly: GCA_026826555.1. Lineage (NCBI taxonomy): Eukaryota > Metazoa > Chordata > Mammalia > Cingulata > Chlamyphoridae > Tolypeutes > Tolypeutes matacus. The sequence goes on along the minus strand of JAKSZT010032197.1, from coordinate 11,243 downwards.
TAAAAGTTAGAAACAACAAACCCTTGAAAGAAAATTTAGGAAAACATCTTCAAGATCTTGTGATATGCAGTGGTTTCTTAAATCTTACCCTCAAAGCATGAGCTATAAAAGAATAAAAGTAAAACAATTTGGACATCCTCAAAATAAAACACTTTTTTTGCTTCAAAACTTTCACAAGAAGGTAAAAAGGCAACCTACTTAATGGGAGAAAATATTTGGAAACCATATGTCTGACAAGAGTTTGATTTCCATATTATATAAAGAAATCATATAACTTAACAATAAAGAGACAAGCAATCCAATTAAAAAATTGGAAAAAGACTTTAATAGACAGTTTTCAAAGGAAAAACAAATGGCCAAAAACTCATGAAAAAATGTTCAACATAATTAACTCTTAGGGAAATGCAGATTAAAACCACAATGAAATATCATTTCACTCTTATAAAATGGCCATTATTTTAAAAAAAGAGAAAAACTACAAGTGTTAGAGAGAATGTACTGGAATAGGAACACTCATCCACTGCTGGGTGGGAATATAGAATGATGCAGCATTTTTGGAGACAGTTTAGCAGTTCCTCAGGGAGCTAAGTGTAGAACTGATATATGATCTGACAATCCTGCTACCAGGCGTATTTTCAGACAAACTGAAATCAAGGATGCGAAGACACATTTGCACACCAATGTTCATGCCAGTATTATTCACAATTGCTAAAAGATGGAAAAAAACAAGTGTCCATTAATCAATGAATAGATAAACAAAATGTGGTATATTCATAAGATAGAATACTATTCAGCTATAAGAGTAAATGAAGTCGTGATGCAAATGACAACATGGATGAACCTTGAAGACTTCATGTTGAGTGAAATAAGCCAGACACAAAAGTACAAATATTGTATGGTATCACTAATATAAACTAAATATGATGAATAAGCTCAAGATGCTAGAATGAGGGTTGACAAGGGTAATTGATGTTCAATGTGTATAGAATATTTAATAAGGTTGACTGTACAGGTATGCAAATGGATAGAGTAGATGGTAACACATTGTTGTGACTATAACTAATATTGATTTTTTGTAAATATAATTGTGGGCAAAAGGGTAAGCTAGGGAAATAAATGTCATTTGAAAGAATGCTAGGGTATAAACTAGGGCCTTATAACATATTTAACTCAGTTTAGAATGATTGTGTTTGATAGTACAAATATGAGAATCTTCTTTTAAGAACTGGAACAAATGTACATCAGTATTACAAGGTGTTAAGAATATGGTGATACATGGGAAGAAACAACTAATATAACTTATGAACTATAGGTAATGGTAATATTTTAATATTCTTGCATCTGTGGCAAGGAAGGTACTACATCAATGCTAATATTTAACAATAGGGGAGTATAAGGGTGTATGAGATTTTTCCTTCTGGAGTGATGAAAGCTTTCTACAAATGACAGCACAACTCTGTGATGAAACTGAAAGCCACTGACTGTACATTTTGGATGGATTATTCAAGGCAGGGGAATGTATAACACAGAGAAACCTGTGGTGGCTGATGGACTGTGTTTTACAGAACAAATGTGAGAGTAGTTTCTCATGAACAATAACAAATTTCTAATACATAGCATTAATAGTAGGGTGATTTATGGGAAAAAATACACCAAATGTAAGCTATGGACTATAGGTAGCAGTAATTTGGATGAGTTTCTTTCATCATTTGTGACAAGTGTTCCACAAGAGCAAGCTGCTGGTGGAGTGGTGATGTATGGGAATCCTGTATGCTATACATGATTGTTTTGTAAGCTCACAACTTTTCTAATTTAAAAAAATATGAATAATAAAGTTATTCTAAAGCCCATTAAGAAAAACAATATGGTACTGGTACAATGACAGACATATAGACCAACGTAATTGAATTGAGACCTCAGAAATCCAACTTCAGTTTTGTGGCCAACTGATTTTTGACATGGGGACACAAGCAACTAAAGAAAAAAAATATATAAATGGTACCTTATAAAAAGCTACTTTTGTGCCTCAAAGGAATTTATCATGAAAATAAAATGACAACCCAGACAATGGGAGGATATATTTGGAATTCACATATCTGATAAAGATTAATAACCTGGAATCTATAAAGAGATCTTATAACTTAACAACAAAGAGGCAAACAACCCAATCAAAAAAGAACAAAAGCCATGAGCAGACAAAACTCTAAAAAATATATACACATGAACAGAAAGCACATGAAAAGATGCACAACATCATTACTCATCAGGTAAATGCAAATAAAAAACACAATGAGATACTATTTCATGCCCAATAGAATGTCTGCTATTAAAAGAAAAAAAGCAGAAAATAGCAAGTATCAGAGAGGTTGTGGAGAAATAGAAATACTTAAACACTGCTGGTGGAAATGTAAAATGGTGCAGCCACTGTGGAACACAATTGGGCAGGTCCTCAGAAACCTTAGTGTAGAATTACTATATGACCCAGCAATCCTACTACTTGGTATATACTCAGAAGCATTGAAAGCAGAGACAGTGATATTTGATCACTGATGTTCATAGCAGCATTATTCACAATTTCCAAAAGTCTGAAGTAACCCAAGTGTCTATTAACTGATGAATGGATAAACAAAATGGGTGTTTATATACAATGGAATATTATTCAGCTATAAGAAGTAATGAAGTTCTGAACATAAGACAAGATGGGTGAATCTGGAAGATATGTTGAATGAATTAAGTCAGACATAGGACAATGTATGCTCTCATTGCTTTGCAACAATTAAAATAAGCAAATTCATAGGGACATAATATAGATTATAGGTAATTAGGTGATGAGGTGTGGATAGGGAACATGAAGTTAAAGCTTAAAATGTACAAGGTTCCTCTTTGGAATGATGAAAATATTTTGGTAATGGATGGTGGTAACAGTAGCACAAGTTTGTGAAACTAATTAACAGCACTGAAATATGTATCTGATTTTGATTAAAAGAGGAAATATTATATTGTATGTATGGTATCAGAATGCAAATTTTTAAAAAATCCAAGTGTCTACACTACACAGGGAAACCTAAAATAAACCATGGACTATAGTGAATAGTACAATTATAAAAATGTGCTATCATCATTTATAACAAATTTTCTACATTACTGCAAGGCATTAATACTAAGGTTGTATATGGGAATCCCATATTTTATGCATGAATGTTCTGTAAGCATAAAACTTCTCTAACAAAGAAAAAAAAGGGAAAAAATAATAACAAAAATCCTAACAAATTTATTTGTTTATTTAAAAAATTGAGTTTCACATTTATTAGTATTGTAGAAAACTAGTGTCCTCCACATAAGCATGAAAGTTTCCCAAAACTTAAAGACTTTTCTGATAGGATTGTTGGTAATATTAACAAATGTGAATTATTTTGGTATTATATAATAAATTATATCATATTTGGATGATGTACAACAATCTGTGAACCAATATTTTCCAGATGAAACTTCATGTATGAAATCATACATGTGTAAACATCTGCTCAAATGTCTAAATATATCAATGAATTTAAATTTAACAGAGTATGAAAAGTTCATTAATAGGGTGGCAGATTACAAATTGCAAGTCTTTAAGAAACCACCATTTGTTGAATTTTGGTGTAAAATCACAGAACATTATCAGATATGGCTATCTGAAAGTGCTATAAATATACTCCTTTACTTTTGTAACCATAATTTTTGTAAACATTCCTTATATATGAAGCCATATTTTCTTCATATTCTTCAACCAAAAAATCATGTTGCAAAGTTTGAAAGAAAAAAAAAAAGATTTGAGAATCTGGCTTTGTTCTATTAATCTACACATTGAAGAGGTTTTCAAAATGTAGAAGGGGATTTCTGCTTCCTAATATTGACTACTTATCTCCACTCTCGAAACTTGCCAGCTGAATTTTATGATTATGTTGATATGCAGTAGGGGTAAGTAGACTTCTATTTTTGTGCCTTCAGCTTCAAGATTTCCTTGGAGCTTCTTAGTCTCTGTGAAATTATACTTCTTTCCAGACTTGCAGTCATTAATGAAAAGTTTCAGAACAATTACAAATTGTGTCCTTTTCTAAGAATTTTTTTGAAGTGTAAAAATTGACATTCTGAATGCAACCTAACTTTATTGTTCACGTTCCATGTAGGTGGATTTGTTCAAACCACTTTTGGTGAATAAGTCTTATTCTATGCCAAGTCTCTTTTTAAAAAAAAAAAAAACTTCTTTACCTTTTAAAATCAATTCTTGAATATTGCCTGCACTTATTCATTCATTTTTAGTGTAGTAGCTGCTGTTCAATTATTGGTTTTTAATTTTTCAGTTAATTTTAATCTGCATATGAATTTCCTCAAAGCCATAATTTTAGTCCAAAATCTTAAGAAAATGTGTTTTATTAGATGTAACACAATTTTATGGATTTCCTATGTGAAAAAAAATTACCTTTACAATCTGATATAAAATTAAAAATATTGAATCTCCTATAAATTGGGAAACATTACTGAATAAATCTAAATTTAACAACAAAAATTATTTTTTTCAAACAAATACCAGCATAAATTTAATTAACCTCAAGGGTAGAGGCAAGGAACCCAACCAAGCAGGAGTTACAGGAAAGCTGGCCTCTTGTGGTTGAAATAGACAGTTAATCAGGGCTTATGAAAGGTGTGATTCATACTTGTCCATCCTAAAGACAAAACATGTTTACAAAGAATCCAAATCAGAATATTTATTAAAATCGTATCTATCTGAGAAGTGACTCCATGAATTTTATTCAGTGAAGGAAGTGGCAGGATCACAGATTTTGTCATTCTCTTTAAATATTTCAAAAGATATATTCATGTTAGGGAAGACTAACTTACCTCACTTTCCAGGTATATATGTGTATTTTATTTGATTTGTTTCTTTGATTTTTTTCAGTGAATAATTATCTGAAACAGCACTGATATGCCTCAGGATAATTTGCGCACTTAATATAGCTTCCCCATATGACAAATGTTAGCTCATAAGGTAGGCTGGATTTTTTTCTGATTCATATGTTATTAATGTTTTAAAATGATACCTGAAGATCTCTTTGTGAATACACAGTTTGTCTGAAAAGATGGATAATACACTGATACCAAAATTCCCTTAACAGTGAAGTATTGGAAGCAACAAGACTAAGATATTTCTTCAGATAGATTCTAAAGCAGAGCTAAGAAATTTATGGGTAAACAAGAGTTATGATAGAATTTCATGGAAATCTATCAGTATAAATGAAAATAGTAATTACAACATCGCATAAATGTAAAGATTTCCAGTGTACTTTTTACAAAGAACAATTTCTGATATTTGCTTGATTTTATGATGCAGCATTGCTCTATGATGACCATTTTAATATAATACTATAAATAATGTCTTAAAAAATAGACAAGGAATTAGCAACCCCACTCAGTCTATTTTAAAATTTTGAAGTAAATACTTTCTTAACATCCAAGGGGTTATAAAAATAGGGAAGTGAGTGGAAGTGGCTCAAGTCACTGAGTGCCTGCTTCCCACACGAGTGGCCTGGGTTTGGTCCTAGTGCCTCCTAAAAGGAAAATAAAGCAAAACAAAAATCAAATGAAAAAACCAACTCAGGGAAGTCGATGTGGCTCAGTGATTTTGCGCAGTCTTCCTCCATATGAGGTACCGGGTTCATTCGCTGGCCCTGGTACCTCAAAAAAATAAAAAAAAAAAAAAAAAATAAAGGGAAAAAGCCCTGAACTCTCTCTTGTGGCCGAATAAATTCATTTAACCATGATACATTTTGAAGAAGATGTGTAGTAAATTTAGCACCATGAAACTTGGAGATTTCTTTAAGAAGGAGACTCTAATGATTGAGTGTTAATGCATGATTTGATAAAGCAAATATTAGAAACAAACACAACAGATGTAAGTCTGGTTCAATTGAGTAACATGCACCATAGGTCAATTTTATCAGCTTAATCACAGAGTAATGTTTTTTGTAATTAATACAATTATCTGCCTAACGTAATTTTTCTACTTTGAAAAATGAGGATATTACAAGAAAACACATATAATAAGAAGGATATTATAGAAAACAATTTGCACAAAATATTTTACAATAGAATTCATCTGCATATAAGTAACATAAGGAGGTCAACATTATGAATATTATTTATTTAAACGTCATTAAAACTGTAATGTATATTTGTAAAGACAAAGGGATTAGGTATGTATAAATAAAATATTAATAAAACACAAATTCTAAATTTTTATAATTATAGTTCTTTAATTATTGATTTCCCACAAATGAAAATTAAATAGTACTAAAAATCCACTTTGACATAACTAGTTTAACATTAAAATAATAACATTGAAATAAGCTATCTTTGTGCTCTGAAATGCTTCAGGAAAGCACAATAAAATAAGTTATAGTTAGCATAATTATTTACGAATGAAGACATTACTGCTACCTAGAAAAGCATATATGGGAGAGAACTGGGCAGTACATTAACCCTTCATTAAATATAGGAATTCATGCCTGATGGTGAGAGCAGGCTTTGTGGAGGAGTACTGGCAGGTGGAATGCTTTTCTTAGATACTGTGTGCAGGAGAGAAGGTCAACTAGAGTGATAGCAAAGGAACTCTGGATTCACACTGCCATGAAGAAAATGGAATGGTTAGATTCTGAATCAAAGATAATTGTTATAGAAATTCTTATAAAGGAGGAAAGAAAAGACTCATCTACATTTCTTATTAAGCGAGTAAAATTAAAGAAAGGTGAGGAATTATATGTAATCTCATTTGGAATAAAGCCATTCTTAAAAGATTCTCAAAGCTAGTCATTATTTTTTTTACAGGAAAATTTTCTAGGTCATTCTGCCATAGATGGGAAGATATTAGAAGTTATCCTAGTTCCCTGGTATATGAAGAGAATCATTGTGTATGTATGCTTAAACCCACTGGTGGATATAGAAACTTTCTTAGAAAGCATGTCAAGTGACCATTTGATATTATGGAAAATGAGAAAATAATCACTGGATGAGTTTAGGCAGAATTGTAAAATACATTTAAAGAAAAATCCTGAATGATTGAAAAGTTGCTGGACATTTATCTCATATTAAAAACAGTTATTTGCCTAGATTCTTTTTATCCTGTGAATGCTGATATAATATGCAGGTCCAAAATGAATATGGAAATATGTGCATTGATTGATTTTTAAAGACTGCCATTTGTTGATTTCCTATACACTGATTTTCAGGTTAAAAGGCTTAACTTGAGGCCAAAGTTTGCATATGATTTGGTGATATTGTAGATTTACTTCATTTTGTTTTTACCATTATCTTAAAATTTTATACTTTGACTCCCAGGGAGGTGGCAGCATGTAACTAGATATGAGCAAGCTCACCATCATCACACAATTCATCCTCATGGATATCTCAAGCTCGCTGTTTCTACAAGTTGTGCAAATTCTGCTGTTCTTAATGATTTACCTGGGAGCATTGACTGGGAATCTACTTTTACTGTCATAGTGACCAACCCACATTTACACTCTCCAATGTATTTCTTTATAGGCAATTTATGTCAGATATATCTTTGCTGCATTTCAATTACTGTTCCCAAATTGATTGTGAATTATCTGTCAGGCAATAAATCAATATCTCACAGCATGTGCTGCTCAAATTTTCCTGTTCATCTTCCTTGGTGCCACAGACTTTCCTTCCTTGTGGTGATGTCCTATGATCACTATGTGGCCATTTGCCACCATCTGCACTATGGGCTCACCATCCTCCCCATGTCTGTGCACACAGGCAGCTGGTGGCTCCTGGGCAAGTGCATTGGCCTATTCTGCTATCCACACCTGAATCATATTCAGGCTTCCCTTCACAGGGTCAAATGTGATCTATCAATATTTCTGCGATGTGCCTCAAATTTTGAGGATTGCATCTTCTGATGTTCAGTATTCTAAGTTTGTGGTCCTAAGTTTAAGTGTATGCATGGGCTTAATATGTACTGCTTTATTGTTTTTATCATACATTAATATATTTTCATTGGTGCTTAGCATGCATTCCATGGAAGCCCAAAATAAAGCCTTATCCATCTGCACTCCACAGTTGGCAATTCTCCTTATATTTACAATTTCTGGATTGATTACTATCTTAGATCCCATTGCAGATAAAGCATCCCTTAGCAATCTGCTCACAGGCATGTTTTACACCATGGTGCCCCCACTTATAACCCCCCTCATCTATAGTCTCTGGAACAGACAGATTAACAATGCGCTTGGCAGATTGTTCAACAGATGTTTTAATTTCCAACCAGGGTTTTCCATGAGTAAAAAACAGAATTTCAAACAGTGTGATTTATAAGTTTCGTATGTTTTTAAGTTTCAATCTTTCCTTGTAAAATAACTAAGGTTCTCTTGTCTAGTTATACTTTGTTTTATACATGTGGCCACCAGCTATATATATCTCTGTGTCATAGATTTTTGTACTCTATTCTATATTTATGTAACTCATGTATTCTTCTTGAAAAGGGTTTCTATATTGTCAAAGTGTTTTGAAAACTTATTATGATGATTTAGAGGTTAAAATCTCTATGCCCCATACATCAGTAGCTCAACTGATGTCTATACTTTTTATATAATTTCATGGTAATGGATACTTCCACCCTGGAAGAAAACATTGAGTGTTTTGGGTTAGACAAGCATCTTTTCAAATTATTCTTCTTGCATTCACTCATGAACATAGACTGGTCTAAGTGATAAAGTGGTTAGAACAAAGAAACAGCTATGGCATTGGAGACTCGATATGGATATAGCACTTAAAATTTTCTAAAGCTGGAACCCTAGAGGTGTATTCTAATGGGTGCTATAAAAACCCTGAACTTTAACACAGAACAATAAAGTTTGCAAGTCATATTTCTTTCCTCAGCTCTGTATGAAAACATTGTGCTGCCCTTGTTTCATTCAAGTTTCTGCACAATGAGAAACAGGATTCCTGAGTATAGAATGGAGTGAAGCATTGGCCTGCAGAACAAGAAGCTTGCTAATACTATGTGATTCACTTTTTCCAAAATCAAGGTAGAAAAGTTATACCCTGAGATTGAGCTTTGTTTTTCTGATTCCTAAAGGATTAGTCAGCCTTCTTATAGCCTTTTAATGTCTCAAAATTGAATTCTTTGAAGCCTTCCTGTTTAACTCCAGGAAATCATTACTTTTTAGGAACTTATGCTCATTTGTATTCAGCTGCAACTTGCACAATTTGTAAAACTGTCTCATTACAGTTTAGTTTATTTGACTTAGAGGAAAGAAGTTGATGAACACAGACCTCCTGTAATCAAAACTAATAATCCAAGTAAAAATCTGAACTTTGCTCATATGCACCCAATGTCTGAGATATATATATATTTTTTTCAATGCTTTGACAATTGAGTAACTCACCATATTTATTTTTTTTAATTTTTAATTAAAAAAAAATACTTAGATTACATAAATATTACACAAAAAAATATAGGGATTTCCATAAACTCCACCTCCCACACTTCCCACAACCTCCCACATAAACAGCATTCATTAGTGTGGCATATTAACTGCAATTGATAAATACAACCTGGGGTTCTGCCACTAAGCATGGACCATAGTTCACATCGTAGACCACACTCACTCCCACACAGTTCTGCATGTTATATGCTGATATATAATGGCCTATATCTTGTTCCTATGTGAGTTTTTTTTGTTTCATTGTTTCTTGGGAAAGACATCACTGACTGATTTTATATTTGAGTAACAACATTACATACATTAGATTTTACCTTTCTGAATCTTTGCATGTTGAATGTCTTTATATTTCATCACCTCTAATTCATATTTAAACTCATATTGACATGTGGAATTACTTGCCAAGTTATTTCCCTCCAGATATTTGAATATCAAGATCAATTTTATTCTCATTGTCAGGGGACTCCGATAAAAATCAAATACTTCCTGTTTCTATTTCTTTTATTTTATGGACATTATCTGATATTGTATTTTATTCATTTCTTGATATTTTTGAGTATGTTTTAATTAATGTGCCCAGAAAGTAGTACACTGTATTAAAAAGAAAATTAAGGAGGGACGCAAGATGGCGTTAGTGTAGGAGGGCGCACACTGCAAGCTCCCAGAGCAAGGCGGATTGGGGACGGGGTCCTGCCCGGGGGTCTGTGCTGTGCACGCGTGGAGTGAGAAGCTTGGGACATCTATCTGCGCGGATCGGCGGCGTGGACCGAACGTTGGAGATTCGTGAGTTTTGAGGCTGCCGGTGGAGGTTGGCACAGGCGGCTGAGCTGCGCGGTTAGGGAAAAAAAAATAAAACAGCCATGTGGAGCCGCGGGCAGGGCGAAAAATTTTATTTTCTGGGGATCTGGCTGCCTGGCGCCCCTTGGACCTTGTGTGAACAGAGCAAACGAGCTAATCAGCACCCGGTGAACCGGAGGGGGGATTTTAGTCGGGGAACGGAGCTGATTTCCCTAGCCACCCAGGGATAAGACACAGGCTGCTGCGGAGCCAGGAGGAAGGGACACTTCCCAAAAAAGGAAGGGTTCGGTTGGAAGACAGGGAAGGGTATTTTATATTTTTAGACATTGATCTGGCTGCCTGCACTGCCCCATAGCTTTGGGGAGCAGATAAGCCGACCTGAAGCAGCATCAGGCTGAGAGAAGATGCGAATCTGCACTCAAACTGATTTACTGAGCAGCCCTGTGACGCTGGAGCTCTGCGACAGAAGGGGCGGAATCTGCCATCTTTAGCACTCCTCACTGACTAACATCAGAGTTTCAGCTAACCTGGGGAGTCCGGAAAGTGGGACGTGCTTGATTAATTTCCACGGGCCCAGCTAGGGTCCCTTCCGTAAGGGGGTTGGTCTAGAGGAGGAATTATTTTGGGTCCAGCATTTGGCTAAAAAAAAAAAAAAAAAAGTGAGGTCACCTCAACAAATGAAAAATAAATTCTTTTTAATTTAGTTTAATAGCTAAAAGCTGCTTCAGGACCTGCATATAGAACCCTGTGGGGAAATTCATTGATAATCACAAGTAGGCAGGAAGGATCCACGTGGACCCTAGGGGAATCATTGACCCCCCTTAGCTCTGTTTGACTGCTTGCCTGTGTGGATCTTTGGTTTCTCTCTGTTACTTTCTGGTCTATTGCTATAATTCCCGTTTTCCTCCCCCCTTCCTTTTTCCTTCTATTTTTTTTTTTTTT